>JAOUZG010031916.1:3515866-3531823 GCA_026289955.1 Argiope argentata | reverse complement strand
TTTTTGTATAGAGCAATCAATATTTGTAGTATAGTAGCTTTTGTCTAGAATTAGAACGAATCACGAATAGTTGCGTTTATCAGAGGCATATAAATAACAATATATAACCTATACCCCAGAACTGAAGTATCTAGATAAATTAAATATATCATACAATTTTATCAAATGCAGATTTGTATTCATTTAAAAAATATATAATCTTTCAAAATATTGATCATATTCATGAATGCTTGAATAATTATTTGAAATTTCGAAAACTAGATAAATGAAATTTGGTGTGTTGCTTTAGCATCTTTATTGCAATATATGACGAATTTTTTCTCCGATCTAAAAGGCACAAAATTCTTACTTGATTCTATTCCAATATACTAAGAAATATGGATAGAGCTGCGATGCTTAAGCATATGCATAGAAAAAAGTGGGAGGTTAATAATATCATTGATCTTTACCGTGATTGAAAATCCTTAGACTGCTTTTAATAATAATAATATTAATAATAATGAAATCAAGATAAAAATTGTTTTCTAGTTTAGGTCCGACAACTTTTAAGATCCATCCACACCTATATGTGCAGTTTTTGAAGTTTTCTTCCATCTGAGTAAAGTAATGTAATGAAATGTTATTTTTTTGATACGTGTAAAAAACAGGATGTACTTTCAAGCTATAACTATGAATTTCTGAAAATTTTCAAATTTCATTAAAAAAATGTATTGCCCACACCGCATTGAAGCATTTATCTGCATTATTTTGCATTAGAACGTTCTTAAAAACGTATAATTAACCCTTTGCACTCCGAAAAGTAATTAGATGCAAAATTATTCACATAATACAACGATTGGTTAATTGCTATGAAAATTAAATATGCATAATTCTTTTAAGTCAAATTTCTTTGAACCATTATATAGGCGGTTTTAACAATTAAATTTGAAAAATAAATAAATAGAACATCGAAATGATGCACTATCTTGAATGGTGAGTCAGAGGCACCATCAGAGTGCAAAGGGTTAAAAATATTGCTGCATTTCGCACAAGATTCATCAAAAGCTATAGCCTTTATTCACCAGCCTTTAATAGAGAAGGTTCTTCAGCATATCAAGAAAAAAATTGCTTCAAAGAACTTGAAATTAAATACAGAATATTTGTAATTTATATTTAATTTTTTTAGATTTTATAGATCTACCATTTTATCAAAAAAATTATCTTCTTTGATAATTTATTGAAAAAATAAGTTAATATATTTTACGGTTTAAATTTTTTACAATGTTATAAGTTAAACATTTTCAAACATTTAATTCAATTTATTTTTTAATTTGTTTTTACCTATATCAAGGTATAAATACTAATAGCCAAATATTAAAAACTAAGGTTAAAAAATATATAAGCATTAATAACTAAACTAATATTTATAACTTCCCAAGTATAAGTAATTTTTAAATATTTTATTGTTTTTTTATAAATTTAAAAGATTATTTTTTCCCGTTCATTATAGTACTTTAAAAAGTTGTCTTATCATAAAAAAATCAAACACACAGTTCCATGTTTTTACAGAATATAAATCTGAAAAGAGAAACAATATAACAATATACTTTATTATATTCTTCAAAATTTTGGCTACTTTAAATCGCAAAATTCAATTGCATCTATTTACTTTGAGCGAAGAAAAAATAAAGGCAGAGGTTATCGTAAAAAGCATCTATTTGCATTTCAAAAGTAGTTGAACTATGAATGCGAAATATATTTAATACATTATTTATATATCAATAGGAATTCTTCAAATATATTTCTTCCGAGTTCCTAATATTTCAATGCAATGATTAATCACAAGTAAGCATAAAACTGTATTTTTAATAATAATTTAATAGAACTTTAAAACTAAATTTTGATCAATTAAGCTATATCAAAGAAATGCTATTGAAATCAAATGCAATTTAAATTTAAGATCACATTGAGCATCATGGGACACAAAATTTGGAATTTTTTATTTTTATTTTCCTCTTTTCTTGGACGAGTTCCCATTCCTCCATTACTCAATTCACAATCACAATGCCCTTTTGCCTAAAGGACTCTTCGGTTCTTCAGATCCTGTGGCATCATTAAATGGTCGTAAAATATACATTGTATTGACTTCCTCCCCAATTCATCACGATGTCGAAAATTTTGGGGGGAATGAAATATGTTTAAATGCGTCAGCAATGTTTCTCGAACAATCTACTTTCAACATTGTTTTTCGTATAGAACGAAATTGCGTCGTTCCTTACCTTTCCTTAAAATGCATGCAACGCGTGTTTAGTGACGTCTTGTGATTACCTCTAAATGCATATATAACCCTTAGAGGGTTAAATACAAAATGATCATTTTGTTCCCTTTTCAAAATTGAATTTCATTTGAGTGACTGAATGAATGGCTAACTGCCAATGTAAATAAAAAGATGCAAAAGGAATATAAACTGTCTAAATCGGCACTAATTTGGCAGTATAGGATTCATCAATTGAAGTTTACAAAAACAATTATCTAAAAAGATGCTTCCCATCATAGGGTATCTTAAAACAAGCAGGGGTTCTACTTTTAGAGAAAGAATGGCATATCTAAAATGTATGTTAGATTATATCCTTCGTTAATATTACCTGCATATCAAATATAAATATATGATTACAATTCAGAACTATGCTTTCAAAATGAATTAGATCCTATGCGAATAACATTTAAAATGAATAATTTAAAACTACTTATATAATTTAGGACACAGGACTAATACCAATAATCAACTCATTATCAACAAAAACAGAAACTTCATGCTCCCTGAGTTCTCATACAGCAAATAATACACACGAACAATGTGTCTATCAGTATGTCTGCAGAAAAGATTAATATGATGTCTCTCTGAGTAGGATGATTGAGAGTTTTTATAATTGACTTTCACTCAATCTTTCAAGAGATAAACTTCATAGAATCAAATGATGCAATTATTTAAGATGTAATTTCATTTTTACCAAACTAATTGAGTCATTTAAAATTAGTTCTCCTAGACTTTGTAAAACTTAAGCTTAATAAAGTGATAAAGAATACAATAGATACTGCACATTGATTTCTATTTAATTAATATATGTATAAAGCAGTCAATTCACTAGCCGTGTTTTGCCGATCTTTGTGGATTAAAATAGTTGTTTCATGAAAGGAATATGCAAAGCAATATTCAATTAACCATAATCATATTCAGAATTCAAACTCGGTACAAGAGAAAAATTATCAGTTACTAAATAAAATTAACCAAAAAATTTCTTTAAAATATTTTTTTAATTATATTTTAAGATATTTTGAAATTTTGTATAAGGAGAGTATCCTTAATGTAGACATTCATATAAGAACGTATAAAGGGTATAGATTTACATAGTAATAAACTCAAATGCTATACTAGTTAAGGCCACATTCATTGTTATGTCTATAAATGGCTCAATACACAGTAATCAGGGCTGCAGTGAACTGCTGTGGCATTGCAGCGTGAAAGGGCTGCAGTTATCACGGTTTCTATTCTAAATGGCATTCTATTCATCCATTCCCTCAAATAAGCCCCTTCTCAGAATTACAAATGCATCATATCTGGTAATCAGATCGAGAGAGACATTGCACATCCAAAACCTGTTCTGTTTCGGGCATATGGAGTTTGAGTATCAACTCAAATGCATAAAGGAGTTCTGAAATAAAACCATTCCTCTTGATTACTTTTACACTAAACCACAGCATTCTGATAAATCACACATGTACTTGGCTATAATTGACTCTAACTATTCGTAAAGTGATGCTGACTGACCCACTTCAGATAGCCCGAAGGTTGAGTTATGAGAAAGACTGAGTGAAAATTATTAAAGTATCTTTAAGACAGCATGTTATTATCCAAAACCCCGCATGTTGGCCTGGTTAGATTTTTAAAAAGTATCGGTTTTTATAATCAAATATAAATTTTGACCACACTTCTTGCATAGTATCTTACTCTACATCATAGATACAACTTTTCATAACTCATTGATTTAAACTTTTAGACGTTTGGATTTTGACTTCATTCCACATATTGATTTTATTATAAGTGTATACAAATATTTTAAACTAGAGAATGTGGCGCAGCATAGCCAAAAATGGCTTTTGTGCCAAAAAACAACAAACTCAACTCAACCTAAGACAGCATATGGTTTCAAAGGATAATTTTCTGCGAAATATCTATTTATATTTGTGCAAACTAACATGTATGATTTTCCAAGTAGTCGTTTCGAGGAGTATATATTTAATGAATTAGGATATATCATGAAGTATATATTAATGAATATCAATGAATCAGGATGTTTCTTATAAACATATATATTAGATGGTTCTGATTATATATATTGCTTTTAAGTTTATGAAATAATTCCAGAACTCACCCTAGCAGCTACCAAGAGAAGAACAGGAGAAAGTTGCAATTTTAGTTATCACTCAAGCGCATATACATTCTCTACTGATACATTCTGAAATCCGTGTGCCGGCTTTCTGGCGCAGAGGTAGCGCGTCTTCTCGATATTCTGGGAGACTCGGGTTCGAGTCCCGGATCTGGCATGGCTGTTTTTCTATATGCTATCTGTGAGATCTGTGACTGCAACCCCTTTTAAAAAAGGGTTGTGCAAGCAAATGTGGTGAGTGTGTAGCTATGTCGTTCTACTTGCCCTAGTTGGCGCTACTTCAAAAATAACTCTCCTTTCGGCTTAAATCTGCTTCTATATATATATATATATATATATATATATATATATATATATATATATATATATATATATATATATAAATAAATAAATAAAGAGAGTGTAAAGTGTGACTTAGAATATGGCCCCTATGAGACCGTAAGGCAACTATGAGACCTTGAAATTGCATATCAAGAAACTCAAATGTTTTCTGCGAGGTAGAAAAAGACCGAATATAAATTCACAAAATTCTCTTAAGAAATGTCGCTAATGCATGTTATAAAACAATACAATACAGTTGGATAATTTCTTCTTTTAATTGGTTCAAAGTATATAAATACCGGCTGTCTTATTTTTAAATTTGGAAACACATTAAATCTAAATTCGCTAAAAATTCTTTGAATTACTCTATTTAAAAAAATGTTATGTAACTAATAATGCATCTGATAACAACTTTAAATGCCTTAATTTTAAAATTTAAATAGAGTAAATATAAGTTGTTTTTTATAATGACAAATAAAATTAATTGATATTGACCTTTGTAATTTAAAGAAAATAATCTTTGCGTTGCTAAAAAAAACTATTTCTAAAGAGATTAGATTAATAATCCTTTGTTGTTTTCTCTCTTACGCAATTGTAACATCTTTATTTTTAAGTTCTAAACTGGAAATATTTGTTTTGTTTGAACAAAGAAAAGAAAACTAAGGAACAACAAAATCCTTTGCCCTATTTAAGTAATTTATTCTTTATACTTGTTTTTGACTTAGTTAAGCATGTTAAGATTGATACTCAGTTTTTTTTACAAATGTTAAACGACATGGTCAATGCTTTTAAGATTTAACAAATTTTCTTACATTTCGAATATATACTTAAAAAGTAAAACTTAATTTATATAAGCGAAATTCTTCGACGTAATTTTACTTTTTTGTGTTCTTTTATCTTTTTAGTTGCTTAAAACATTTATGCAATTTATTTCCGAAAGACTGGTATTGTGTATCACTTTCTTACGTTTCGGTTTAGAATTTATATTTGTAACAAATTAAAATATTCTTAAAATTTTCAGACATTTGTAAATAGAAGAATTTTTAAAAGATTAATGATTAAGCGCTTTTAATTTATATTAATTTAATAGGAAAATATTATCTAATATTAATCTTTTTTTATGGTCAGTCTTTATTTTGCATGTTGGCTTTCATTTTGCTGCACGGACATTCTATTTTTTCCCACAACTTTCCCTACTTTTGTAACTGATAAAGGTTTAATTGTTTCTAATTCTATTATCTTACAGCATTTAAATAATAATTTTTATGTTAATATTTACTCTTACGTACTCATGTTAATGTTGAAAGTCGAAATTTTCTACAACCAATAAACAGAAAACCCATTTCCTTGGATAGCACAAGTTAATCTGTTGAAAGGAATTTTTGTTTTTAAGAACTTCCTTCATTTGCATTCACTCTATATATTTTGGTTTTATACATTTTTTTTTAAATTTGTAAATGTATCTTCCCGATAAATTGCGCCTATTCTGTTTTATTAGGCGATGTATTATTAAGCTACAGAAAAAGTGAAGGACAGGCATTAATTCACTTCTTCAATGAATAACACAACAATACAAATGGACTTCATAAAAATAATTTAAAGCTAACAATATAAAAGTTGAAATTAACCTACTGGTGTTTAAAGAATTTTTTCGGTTTTCAAATTATTTTCTTTCAGCTATAATTTATAAAAGTCTGGAGCCTTCATTAGAGAATGATACATTCTACATGAATACTTATTCTAAATGTGTAGAAATAATGAAATAGGGGAAATAGACTTTGTTTTCATTTATAATTCAATGAAAAAGGCTTTTGACATCAAATTACTAATGGAGTTCTGGAAAAACAATAAATAAATCCTGTAAATGGCATTAATGTTACTTACTTATATAGAATGTCTTCTTGCTGACTGATCATTTTTTAATTGTTTTTCAATTTTATCGCATATAACAAATTGTATTAAAATTTAATCTAAAGATCAATCGAATATTTCAATATTGAAAAACAAGGCCATGAAAAAGGGAAAAAAACCCAAGAAAACTTAATATAAAAGAAAAAAGTTTTTAATAAAATTTCATATTACATTTCTTGTCAAGTTCAAATTTATACTGAAAGTTTTAGAAAGTTACGCCTTAAATATTTTAAATCTTGAGTGTAGTAAAAATTAGGATTTTAATTGCTTGTATGAAATAAATAATAATAATAATTCCAGCATTTGTTCTGATATCATATTATCTCTACGTGTTAAGAAATTTTATGACACTGACGACACATGACACCTAAAAGATAAATCATAAAAACACAGAACCCAAAGTAACAGATTTAAAGAAAAAAACGTACTTTCTCTTTTCTATAAATCTTGACGGAATCTGTGACTGATATTTCCAATTTAAGGGAAAGATACGAGAAACAATTATATTGAAACTATTCGATGAAAACCTTTATACTGATAAAAAAAGTCTATATCGATGCGATTACAACCCAAATAATTTGTTTTTGAAAATGATTAAAGTATTACTTGTTAGTATTCAATATAAATTATTGTAGCGAAAAATTTTCTTTTCGACCAAGTACCTCATGGCTGAGTGGTTTAATCGGTAGACTCGTAAGCGGAAGGTTGCGGGTTCGAATGCAAACGACAACTTGGCAATCCGCCTAGTGATAATGATAATAACTTGTTTTAATTCTATTTATGTAAAATTTAGGTTAATTTAACAAATCCGTGTTGATTATGTAAATTTAAATTCCTGATTTTCTGCTGCCCTTCAAATTCTGGAAGGTTCCTTAAAATGTATATAAATAGTTTCTCAAAGAGCTAGAGAACATAAAAAATTGATTCCATTCATTGATTTATTACATTCATTTCCATCAAACTCGCTACATTTACCTTTGCTACGTGACAGTATAAACTAATTTTTGTATTCATTTTTTATCATTTGCTTCAATCTTTGGTGAATATTTGATATCGATAATTTGCTAGACACTACCTTCTAATAAAAATATATAGTTTTTTTAGTAAAGCTAAAGCTACAAGCAAAACAAAATTAATGAATTATTTCGACGAACGGATATTCCACATTTAAAGCATTAGTAAAGATATTCACAACAATTTTATATAGTTAAATTAATTATGCAGCAAGCTAAAAGTGCTTACGTATTTAATGTTCGTACTTTAAAAAAGTAAATTGTTGAATAATTTGTGTTGACTCTGATTTAGGTTATATTGAAAATAATTATTAAAAAAATGTGTATCGTCTATTGATCAATTGGAATACAGCTTACTGAAGTGCAGTTACGATCCATAAATATTTAAAAATTCACCATGGAAATGTTAATGGCAATAACGCTTATAGTTTTCTTTCTTAAAAGTAAGACTTACCTTTTAAATATTCGTTTAAAGTTCCAAGCACTGTAAGACATGAAGTACGTATTGAGTGATTCGAATTTGGGAAGATAAGAATTATATACATTGAATATAAATAATTTTGAAATGCTATTTTGCGATAGTTACTTTAAGAATATAGAGCAATTTTCAGGTATTATTTTTTGCCTATCTGTGTTAAGGAAACTAATTTTTTGATCCGTAAAACTAGTTATTTTAAAGGGGTCGATGAAATAAATTGTATTGCTTTAAAAAATAAATATATTTTAAAAACTACAATCCCATTTCATATAAAATTACTTCATTAAATCGTAAAATTCAGGAATTACTCGATATATATATACAGAATAAAATAACATTTTAAGCATACACATTTCCGTAAATTTCCCTTTTTTATTTTGAAGTTAATAACATGTGTTATAAACCTAAAATATCAGCATTCTTTGAAATCAATATTGCATTTTTAAGAAATAAGAATAAATTTTTCCATTCTGTTTTTTTTCTTTCTAAGCTTCTTTTACCCATTATTATATTAGATAATTCTCACTTAAAAAAAACTATAGTCAAGTATTCAATCACAATTAGTACTTTAAATAATTTCGATGTTTTTACTCTACATATTTATCATTGTGAAAACTAATTTTTCTTAATATGTATTATTCATTTAAGTATTACTTTCTAGCAACAGACTAATTTTGCAGATTTTACTTTTAATTTATTAAAAAGTTTCCTAAGTAGTTGAAAATTGTTTTTTATCTGACATGAAGCCTGGCATGCCTCTGCTAATAAAAAGAAATTTTCATAATGGTTCAAGAACCTTGAAATAACTTAATATATATTTTAAATTTAGAATGTTTAAATTTTATTAAGTTAATGGGTTTCAGGTTAATAAGAGGCTATAGATTCAATTTTTGAAAATAGACAAATGGATGAAATTTCAAACATTGCAATTTCTTCCCCAGAGAATGGACCGTTAATATTCAAATATTATCCCAAACGTCAGAAACACTTCCGGCAGTTTAGTTTAGAATCCTCAACTTTCAGAATATCAAATTAGTTTCCCTCTATCTTCTAAGCATCAATTACTATAATGGTATGAAACTATTTCAGTGTCAGTTAAATATCTTGAAATCCTACAAGGGGCTAGGTAATATAGGTAATCAAACTTTAACATTTAAAGAGAAATCCCACAGAAATTTTTCGTATTAATTTGATTTCCGCATTATTTACCGAAATAGTGAGAAAACACTTGACGCTTCAAACCGAATTCTCAACTTCGGGAAAATTTGCATTCCCTAATACGAATGCAATTTCGCAAATATTAAGTCTCCGACAGGAATTTTATGCGAAAGTTTATAATTAATTTAAGAATGCTTCCAATTCAGCTTATTTTATCATAATAGAAAATAATCAAACAATCAAGTTTATTTCTTCAAACAAGCAATCAATAGACATTTTATATTTATCATCGAATTTCATGTATTCGAGTTTTAAATTCAATTTCCCGCCATGTTATAAATTACATTGCGAGGTATATTAATTCAGCTTTTACCAAGGAGATCCGCAACCATTTCATGAACTGTATAGTTGCAGATATGTATTAGGATGCCGATGAAAAATATAGAAATTAGCTTACCTTACGCAAATATCTAGATTGTCAACTATTATGAGAAAATATGCAACGATATAACAAATTAAATCTTTAGTGAGCCAAAACACCAACTATAGTCATCATCTAGGGAAATTAAGGAAGTTCTTGCGCTCATGGTAATTTTCTAAGGGTTACTTGGAATTATGATTTGGTTATGTTTTGTTTATTCTAAGTATTCGCCTTTTTCCAACGGACAGCACTGAGTAAGTAAAAACTTTGTCTTATGAGTAACATATTATCACTCTCTTAATGGATAAAACAAATACGGGAGGGAGGGGGAGATTTATATCCAATCAGCAGTCGTAGTATGTTATTAAATGAAATTACTATCACAAAGTTGGTAAATACAACCACGTTACCATTGCAAACTATTTTCAACTCAGCTTCCCTTATGTTGTGAATAGTGATATTTCAGTCCACCCTAGATGCATAGTTAGAAATGGAGTAATTCAGTCTGTTGTTTTTTTCCCTCCGGAAATGCCTCATTTTACATATGAATAATTCCTATTTTTTAATTGTAACACAGAATTTAATTTTATTCTTCAATTTTTACTATTAACTCACTCTCCCTATATATATATATATATATATATATATATATATATATATATATATATATATATATATATATATATATATATATATATATATATATATATATGCTTGTAGTAGATGACATTTGATGTTAATACAGTTCTTCCAAATATTAATTCCTTAATTTTTTATTACTTAATTAAAAACTTTCTCGCCAAAAAATATTTTTCCCTTATCTGTAAATGTTAGGCCTGGATGGCCTGGTTTTTAGGGAGCTGGAATCGCATCCTTTTGGCTGCGAGTTCGAACCTGCCAGCCAAAAAAATGTCCTTGAGTGGAGAACGTTAATTTTGTCCGCAAAGTTTTCCATGTGGGGAGTAATACTCCATTTGGCACTGGGTCAGAGGTGATCATTCTTCTGTTTTAGATCTAAATTACGATCTCTAGAGGAGTGAATGAAGTCCATTAAAAATGGTTTGTGACGCATGTCATCTAGAAGCCAAACTTCTGCTTTCGGATGCAGGGTTAAAATGAATTTAGATAAACAATTATATCGCATACAGTGTTAATAAATAAATGCATAATTATATAAGGTTGTTCAGAATAAAATGACCTATTTAACATTGTAAATATAACAACTCTAGAAAATACCATTTAGATAAAATGTTAGGTCTTATACAGTCCTGTTAACAATATCTTGGATCTGCTAATGAGAAATTCTCTTAATTGGAAACTGGGTTATGAAACTAATAAGAATTGTATTACATTTTAGGTATAAATATATAGTATATCAAAAGTAAACATTAAATGCCAAGAATTAAATAAACTAAAAAAAAACTTGATAATACCTCAAATTTAAACTAATCTTTAAATGCATATCAAATATTCATACACGAATAGAAAAAAATGCATTTAGAAATAAAATATGAAAAAAAAATGTTAAAAACCTTTAACGGTAACTAAAACTGTTCAGTGGCGTGGGTGGGAGTGAAGAAGATAAAATGAAGCGAGTTAAATTTAAAATTTTAAAAAATGTGGACGCTAACTCATAGCTTTTGTTATAAATCAAGTATAACATTTGTAAATAAAACGTGAGACAGACAATCTAAAAATTAATTTTATTCATGCTTAACTGATTAAATAAAATTATAATTTTCCCAATTCTATACTGTTACAGAAAAGGGGAGTGGATATTTTAAATATAAGCCAAACGCTAAAGACGGTGCCGAGAGAACATTCTTAAAAAAGAAACATCAAATATAAATATTGAGCATTGAATAAATATACTTTTAACTATTTATATGCATATACGTTAGGGCGTTATTTGAAGTGTATTTTTGGGAGTTGACATACAAATTTTGGATATATAATAAATTTACAAATAATCAAAGTTTTACTTACTGTCCTCATTATAAATGCTAGATTAGTTTTAAATTAACTAATTATAGTTTATAATCTAGTTAAAATAAATGAAATTTTTAATTTATATTGTATAAATTATAGCAAATTAAATTAGTATAATAAAATATATTTAATATTGATACTGCATCAAATAATCATGATCACGTATCATTCAAATAGCATTTATTCATCTAGTTTGAAAGTTTTTCTCGATATTTAATGAAAAAAGTTTTTAAATAAATACATTTTATGAATGGCATGTTTGTTTAGTAAACTCAATGTATATATAAAGCCCATTTATTACTGAAAATCTATTACTGTTTATTACTGAAAACTTGAAATTCCTCTATTTAATAATAAATAAAAATAAGAAAAGGAATCTAACCTCCATTATTATATTATGCGCTGGTTGCACATCTTTCAAATGAAATAAAGCTAATATTTATTTATGCATATTTCGTTGCCAGTATATAAAGTGCTGTAATTACACGTAATATGAATGCGACTGGGTGGAGCAAAATGTTCATTCAATCCCACTTGGATCAGTGTCTAGGGCACTGATAAAAAAAATAAAGGAAATCAGTGAATTTATTTAGAGTAAAAAAAAATTAACAGGGCATTAACAATTAAGAAGGACAGGTTAATTACATTGAAGTTAGAAGTCGAAAGACTTTGATGGAATCAAAGAGCGAATCATAGCAAGATGTCTGCACATAGCAAAACTGTCACTATAACATAAGATTAAACATTCATCGTAACCGGAGATGCAGAAACCTCCTCCGTCTCGAGAACCAACATGAATGCCATTTGTCTGCTTTTTACAAAACTTATAGTCATGTGACATTTTGGATTATTAGAACTCATGGCGCCATCTACTAAAATGAAATAAAGCTAAATCGAAATTAAGGTGGGTTATGTATGACAGTCCCTAGTAGGACACAAATATTGTACAATATTGTTCAGTATTCGCAATATTGTTTAATATTGTGGAATATCATATAATATCGCACCATATTGTACAATATTATGATACAGTATGTGCTACCTGAGGTAGAATGGTAATTGCCACTAATTAAATCTCTACATAAATAGATATCTGTAGAGTATTGTAAATAGAATCACATCCTCCTTCAGTTTATTAGAATTTCGAATTCTTCGAATGAAAATTGTATTTCCAATGGTTAAACATGAGATTGTTTGAAACTCTAATTATTTTTAAATTTGATTCTATGCTAACAGTAACATTATAAATAAATTTTTAAATGAGTTTGTATTTATTGATTTTTATCCCAAATAAGAAAAATTGTGATTTAAAAGATATTTAAAAACATAATGTAGAAAATATAAGCATATTTTTCTATGAATATTAAAAAAGAAATATCTTTCAAAAAGTTTATATAATATTGCTGAAGCTTTATGAAGGTAGATTTAATTAAAAATTAAATTTAGATTTTCCTTCAAAGAAATAAATTAACTTGTAAATTTGCCGAATTGAGTTAATTAATAATTAGAGAAACGGATTTCTTTATATTTACCATTTAAATCTCTAAAGCAAAACAAAAAAAAAATTATTTTAGGGAATTTGCCTAAAAACTGTTAGGACATTTTTTAAATAGCGCTTTTTAGCAAGTTTTGATTTATTTTCTATTTTTAAAGAGATCGTTCCAACACATATTTATTACTTCCTGGATCTGTAATCTCATAATCATCGCAACCATTTTTTATTTAAAAAATGTTACGATAGGGAGATGATTTATTGTTTTCCCAATAATCAATAAATCCTAATTACGAATTTTATGCATTCTTCAGTATATTAAAGAAAAACATGTCAAACAAATGAGTTGTGAAACAATATGATTTTGCGAAACGGACATCCGATTATTCTTTTTAATGCACATTTTTTTCATTTCCTTATCAAATATAAAATGCTTTGAATTATAAATTGTATTTTATGAATTTTAAATATAAAAATTGTTTTATCATTCTTTTTCTTTTACTGACTTCACAAAGATAACAAAGAACCCTTTATTGAATTAATGGTTTCATTTATAATTGTTAGGTAATATTTATTCATAGTACCCCTATCCTGATCAGATGTGAGTATGTGATTTTAAATTAAATGAGGGAATTTCGTTAAATTGGAGACTTCTCTATTTTAATATGAAAGTAAGATTCCAATAAACAAAATTATTAAAAATTTTATTTGAGCTTAAGACATTTCTGCAGAATTTATAATTTTTATTTATATTTATTTGACTATGTCATTGCAAACTTTATTTCATTAGAAGATTTTTTATAACAAAGATTGAAAGCAAATATACATCTTAAGTTTTTCTTTTAATTTGCTAGGAATTTGATTTACATGGAGATATAATTAATTTTTTTGATACATGATGTAAAGAGCTCTCATTTCTTTAGAATTTTCTCAGTGAACCCGAAACTGACTAACGATACTTATTTTTAATAAAGTAAAGGTTTAACTCTATTTGAAGGATTCCACTTTATTCACATGTCAGTTCTAAACAAAAATGTTGTTATTGCAAGCTTGATTTAAATATACAGTATGACGAAAATTTTAAAACTTAGTTTTTGGGGATTTAAAAATACCTTCACAGTCAAATTATAAGTTTGAACAAATAAGAATTATTATTACTCATATAAAGATTCTAAACATCATTAAATTTGATTCAATAGAAGTAAAATTTCTTCTTAATAATTCACAAGACTGTAAAATTTAATTATTTTTTGTACAGCGAATGTGTTTTAAATCATTCTGCTTTTAATGATTCTTAATTTTTAACATTAAAAATATAATGAAATGGTATAAATTAAAAACATTATATGCATAAATGTATAAAATGTTGCTTGAAATTTAAGAGTTCAAAATCATATCCTAAATTTAATTAATGCTGTGTTTTAAATTTTTGGCTACTTTCCTCATGAAATCTTATTTCCTTAAACTAATTTCTGAAACGAGTTCAATAAGCTAATACGTTTATATCGTATGAATATATATTTTTTTAGTTTGTGTTCCGAAAAAGGACAAAGTAATTTTTTTCATAATTTGAAGATTATTACCTGTGTGCATGTGTTTACCTGTGTGCAAATACAATAGCAAAACAGAAAATCTCTCAAAACCTCTTCAGTAAATTTAAATAATGATTTTGAATATTATGACATTCTAAAGCAAACTGTTTAGACTAACCTCACTAAATAATGCAGCTACATTAATAACGCATCCCTTTAAAGAATTATTTAAATATTTACTGAATGTTTATCGATTCCCTCTAACCACAAAGCTAATTAAGATTATATCTATTCATATATATTTAGTTAAAGCAGATTATTTATTTCAATAGTCCCATTTTTAATTTATTAAGTGCATCATTATGATATTGACTTCAGAATTGTTAGATTTGTCTTTTTAATCTGCTTGGCAATGTTTAAGGTACAAAAATGTTTTCATTTTAACTTCTGATTCATAACTTTTAGATTACACTCATATTTTTACAAAATATTTGATTTGTGAGATAAATCCCCTACTTAATATAAATGCTGATTAACCTTTATAATGAAAATAATGAATATATATTCAAAAGGAATGCAAAATGAATGAAAGGGGGAAAACATATTGCAATCGAATTTTAGCAGATCTAATATAAGCTCATTTTGTTTGAAGTGAGGGAAAAAGAACATCAGATTAAAGCATGATCTTCTTGAACATTGTTAGATATTTAACATTTATTCCATGTGCTTTACACTGTTGTATGTTTAGCATGTATTAGGCTTGCTTTTAAATTTTTTAAAGAGGAATTTTGTCCCTTCTTCAAGGTAGTTATGAATTCCTATTTTTTTCAAGAAGTCTGTTTCTTTCATTCAACAAAGTATATCATGAATGTGTTCAATCGGATTTATGTTCTCCGAGTTTCTTAGCAACAGCATGCAATCATTATATTATTTAACCATTTTTTTGCAATAGTAATGTCGATTTTACTTAAGATATTTGTTCAAAACTTATGTAATATCAATGCTCCTCAATAATAAAGAATAACCTCTATATTGACTCTTACGGCAAAAGATTTGAAATCAAACAACTTGAAAATTACACAAAAATCAGATTTGCTGCTGTCAGTGGCAATTTGGAGTTTCAGAGGCCCGAAGCGCAATTCAGTTAATAATAATACATAATAAAATAATATTTGTTCCTAGCTGTAAATTTTCAAAATAGCTAGTCAACTGTAT
>JAOUZG010031916.1:3468984-3510753 GCA_026289955.1 Argiope argentata | reverse complement strand
AAAATAACAAATTTCATTAGATAATCTAATATTTTCTTCCATCAAATCGAATCATTCGCACAGAAATGTTTTCTTTTTTTTCTCAAATTGGTTTTCTTAAAAAAACAGAGTGAAATATATTCCCAAAATTAAATTAATCAAACAATAAAATAAGAAAAAAAAATACGAAACTAATTTTTTTGATATTTTTTCAGCGGCTTAGTTAAATTTTGCTAAAACGTAATCTAAGAACTGTATGCATTTCAAATTAAACAACAATTATTAAATGTAAAAAAAAATTAGAGGCGAAAAATTGTATAATTTTTTTTTTTTTGCTCTTGAAGAAATAAATATAAAATATATTTCAATTTGCAACACTTACATCAAGCAAATCTCTGAGGCATGTGCAGAAAAACAATTCGAAGAAAAAAGAATAGAATATTTTATGGTTGTTCTTATAGAAAAATTATTTCTCTCAATTATTTAGCTGGTAGAACCTAATAAGTGACGTGAAATATATCCTTGAATATTGCTGAAGATAAAAATTAGAAGTAATAGTAAGAAGATGTAAAAATTATTAATTTTTGTTAAAATATATATACTTTTATATCTAACGGAATAAACCCTTTTCAAAGTTCAAAAGAGGCAGAAATAAAAGAAAGAACAAAATAAAAATGACTTTGATAACATTTGAATAATTGATATTCAGAAAATTATAAAAAGGGCACTAAAGTTTTGAAAGCATTGTGGTGATGAAATGAAATCTTAATATCTTATTATATGTTTAACTATTATAAATTATTGGTTAACAACACATTGTTTTTCGACTATTTTATTTTGTATACTTTCTCATGATCTCATAAACAACCACATGTAAATACACTTATCTTAATTTAAATGGTAGAAATTCTTAGAAATAAATAATTCAATAAAATACTCATGATATTTATTAAAATATTTAGTTTTTATTAATCATTTGTAAATATTCAAGGAAAAGAAATATTTAATATATTTAAATGCTTTAAAGTAAAATCCATCGTAGCTGATGTATCTATTACGGTTATATATAAAAAGATAATTCACTTTTCTTTTTAAATTTCAGAAATGTATTTTTAAGCAGTTTATGTTCAATGAATAGACTAAAAAATAATTTGATTTTCTTGTTTCTAAGAAGATTAATGATTTTTTATTGTATGAAAAAGAGAGTATTACTATTAAATATAAATATTTATTTTTACTAGTGATTTGTTATCATTCATTTCTCTGAAGAATTAAAAAATAAAACTTCTTTTCTTCCAAAAGTTTCTTTTTGAATGAAGGATCATATGAGCTAAGAAAATCAGAAAAATATATTAAGTTAAATAATCTATTACAAATGTTTTTTGTAACGCAATGCAAAACAATTTTTTTAAATATAAATATGAAAACTTGAAAAAAAAATTGAAAACACTAGAAAAATACAACTTTATAAAAAAGTGTATACTGAACTTTGCCAATTATCGAAAGAATAACAAACAAATCAAGTTTCTCAATTTTAAGAGAAAAAAACCTGAAAGTACTGTTCAATCAAACGAAATTGAAAGAAGAGGAAGTTATCTAAAAATAATGACATTTTTGATACAATCGAATGAAGTCTTGAAATGATGTAAGCTAACAGAGCCTAATAATATCTGTTTCTGTCTGCAAATAACAGTATTTTCTCAAAAAAGAAAAAGAAACTGAGAAAAAAAAGTGTAATTCTCTTTTCTTATGAAGAGCAGACATTCTTCATACCCATTTATAATGAAGATGGCAACGTGATGGAACTTTGGAGGGTAGAATTGGGTATCTAAGAGCAAAAAAATATATATATTCAAATGTTTGTTGTAATTTTCATTTATCAAACACTAAAAAACAGTTTTGCGTTCCTTTGCCCTTAGTTCTTAAAATATTATCGCACAAAAATAATTTTTTATCTCAACTTAGAATCAACGTATTATTTTTTTCAATGATACATGCTATTTTGTTGTATAATTTTTATAACGAAACGAAGTAACAACATAAACAATACGATATAAACGAATGATATAAAGTAAACGAAATGTATTGTAATCGCCAAAAAATTCGAGCTTCAGACTTTGACTAATTTCCATGTTTTGCACCAGAGTTCGGAAATCCCTTTAAATTTGGAAAATAAATTTTTAAAAATTATCAGTCTGTTAGTGATAAAGAAAACTAAAAAAAGAAAAAAATGCTTTGAGCTAGGGGGATAAAATTTGGTATATGGGCTTGAAACCAAATGTTTAGATTTCTGTCCAGTTGTGAGAAAAATTCACTCACATCAAAACCGGCAACTCAATACGATTTAATTCGCTAACTAAAGGAGAAAAGAGCTAGATAGATAACATTTAGCAAAAGGATTTAACCTCTTTGGCACAGAAGCCTTCCAAAAATTTAGCCCAATTCGAATAGGGATTGACCATTTGTTTATCTGTTCTTCCTGAGACATGAAAAGACAATAATTCTGAAAAGGCATACCTTGATTATATCAAATTTAATATAGGATTTTCAGATTACAAGTGCATTTTGTGATAAATTTTTGTTTTAATCTGTACCGGTAAATGGGTTTAAAACCCAAATTTGATTTTTGAATATTTTTAATCCACAAACGGATTAAGATATAAATACTTTCACCACTGTATCACATGATAGATCCATTAGAAAGGATAAATGAGCCAAATGTTAATTTTTGGTAACTATTATATGCCAGTGCCTTTTAAATATTAATGATTAAGATAATAACTTTATTAGAAAGCAATCGACAAAACTTTGAGGAGACTGCTTTAGATGGTTTCCTTTTCAAAAATTGCAAATATTATTATCGACATATTTTTCAATAATAGTATATTTAATATAAAATTAATATAAAATTTCTCTTCCACAGCATGCTATACAGGCAAGATAAAACCAGTTTTTTTTATCAAGATATTACCACCATGCCCACAAAATATCATTAAGTTTTAAAGTTTATTCTTGTTGCAAAATAAACCAACAAAAGCGTCATTTTTAGCATTTACATTTAGGGAATGGCATATTTGGGTCAGGATTGCGTAATATATAATATAAAAAAAATCTAAAGATAGATAAAAGTTATATTTTATGTTGTTTGTGTTCAATAAACATTTTATCGACCTTATAAGCCTTATTTAATAGGTTCGTGTAATAGTAGAACATTGAATTTTATGTTCCAAGGGAAAATACTATTTAAAGGAAAAATAGCTCTAATTTTTGAATATGACATGACTAGAAGATGGAATCTGAAGCAAATAAGTAATTTATGGCATTTATGAGTGTCTTGTAGTATATAGCCTCCGGCAATCTTGGAGGAACTGATATTTGCGTGACCACGAAAGAGAAGAAACCGAATAGATAAATATAGCAAATAATTGTATATATAGAAACATACAGTTATGAAAGTTTACAATTAATCTAATACCAGGATACTCAATTTTCAATATCTAATACTCAGATCTGAAATCATTGAATATATTTTTATTTATTAGTCCAATTACAGCTGAAAGAACGGAACCAGCAAACTAAAAATAGCGCATTATTAATAGGTTATGTATTTTACGGACATCTGAGATTTGTTAGATGTTGAATTTCTTGAAGAAAGGCAAAAGGTAGATTTTAAAGAAATAATTTGTATGAAAATCTGCCATGGCTTGAGGTAGAGTTATTGAGAAATAATAAAAGTGCTTATAATCATTATCGATATACATGAAATCCAATGAGCATTATGTCTTTCATGATCCATTAAAAGACTGATCTACTCATTAGAATCACGTTTTGTCTCTCCCATTAGCATTCAACAATATATTTCATAAAATCAAAAGAAGTAACTTTTTATGATTTTTATTTTTACATTTTCACCCTATTCACATTGACCATAGTCACAAAAAATATGTTAAGCAGCTAGTCTTCTAATGTGCACAGTTCAATAGTAAAAAGATAATAACGTCTCTGTTCATAATGCATAACTGTGGTGCAATAAAAGTTGAGAAACTATGTAATTACGGGTTTTATAGTTCTATAAATATGAAATTATAGCAAACATCATCCTACATTTTTTAAAATATCTATTATCATAGAATATGAACACTAATTTAATATTATTATTTTAAGAATTAAAACATCAAAACAAAATGACCTGCGAAACAAAATAAATTCCATTCCATGAAATATTAGCTCTGAAGCATAAAGCGTTTTTATAACGTTGCCAAATAATGCGATGACAAAAATATAAATCACAAAATGAAATATTTAAGCGTATCAAATTGAAAAATTCATCATTCTTTCTTATTTCCTTTACAAATCTCTTGAATTTATGATTGATATCCAAACACATAAGAAATAGTTTGAAAAAGGGGTTTTTTTTCTATTTGAATGCTTAATTTTACCAAAATTTATGCATATAACTTTATTTCTCGCATTTCATATAAAACATGTTTCATGCTTTTAGAATAAAAAAATCAGTTTACTGCCTAAACAGAAAGTTTGCAAAATTATATATTCCATGAAGTTTAATAAAAAATAACTAGTTAACTAACTAAATAACAATTTATCAAATATCCACTAAGCATATTTGAAAATGCATAATTTAAATTTTTGTTGATCATTAACGAAAAACTGTTGTAATATTTTATTAAATGAATTATTGATTTTATTTATGAATTATTGATCAGGCGTAATTGATTTTCGCAAGAATTGAACTCGCATTCTTCATTTTCACGTAAAAAATTCTAAAAACCTTACAATTTACGGATTGAGCTACTGTTGAGATACATGTGGACCACCTGTTGATTTTAATTTTCATTATGAGCTTCTAAAACTCTATTTAAAGAATTAGAAATGAATTAAATTTAATTGATGAATTGATATTTGAAACAGCGTATTATCATCAAGTGTTATCCCCAACAAATTTAAAATAATGTATTTGAAGTTGAATGGATGAATGAAAAGTATTTTATTGACGATTTAAAATTTGAACAAGATATATAAATATATAGAGAGGGAGTTAGAACTAATAGAAATTATTAAAAGAGGGAAAGTAGGGGAGCACCAACTACCCAGACCGGAGAGGATTCGGTGTCAAGTCGATTAGGAAAATGTATTCCATATTATATGACGGGTGTTAACAGTTCCTTTGAGGCTGCTGCGGAATATTTTGTCACGTGTTATTGCATTCAATTACATTCAGCGTATTGCATACCCCTTACTGTAACTGTAGAGATAAGTATTTGGAAAAAAATAATTTCTCTCAAATTTTGGTAATAACAATTTTCAAGCATAGCAAGAAGAGTTTAAAAAAATTAACTATAAGCATTTTGTTTTCCAATTTATCTGCAATAAAATGCAATTCTTATTCAGCATTTTTAAAATCAAGCGTAAGATCCTTAGATGGGAAACACGTCAATACTGGACGATTTCGTTGAATTTGTGTAGGCATAAATAATTGAATTTCGATTTATTTTTATATGTAGAATATATAAATATATTTTTGTATATTATATGAATGTATTATACATAAATATCTTATTTATGAGCTATATTTATGTGTTGTCGGCTTCCAGACATAAAGGGCATCAACCCCGTGATTTCGGCGTCCCGGTTTCAAATCCCGGGTAGGGCATGACTCTATTGGTGTTGCTAATCCCCTTGATCTAGACCCCAAGACCAAGTCCAAACGATTGTGCCGCCCCAAAAGGTCAAAAACACTATCTCTCTCATCCGACAGTTGCCTCACAGAGGCACCGATACAAGAAATATTATGAGAGGGAGAGGCAATAGGCAAGCAAGGGCAAGTAGAAATGGCTCTGTTAGGACCGTAGAAGACCAGATTTCTAATGTGGCCAGACCTTAGCCTAGCTGAGGCAGATTGGGCAAGTCTTGAGCGGGTGTTCTGCAATATACCAAGGCGCTCTGCGGCGAACTAATCGTGTTCGGGAGGAATTCTCCTAATTGAGTTTACTTTGTCAATAAACATGGAATGAATCCCTGAGACTTTTAAAACAGATGATTGAGGAGTGGAGAGTTTACTACCTTCCACGGCAAGTCGATCTGCGACATCATTGCCATGGATACCAACATGAGAGGGAATCCATTGCAAGCACACAGAACCTACCTGGGACAACATAGTCAATTTGGCAACATTATCTTGCCCCAATTTATCATAAATTCATGGCCAATCCCTCAAGTATTGAATGGAACTTCTGCTATCAGTCAAGCTGTTACTCTGTTTGTGGGTTATGTGAATTTTCCCGATTGTGAAAAGGGGCTGTGCCAGCGGATGCGAAGCTTGATGTAGCTAAGAAATACTCCTAATACTAGTTGGCGTTACGGAAAAAAAGAGACGCTTCATCGGCTAAAATCGCTGACAGCTTTGTGAATTTTGCGTAAGCCTCAATGCATCACATTTATATTTTAAAAAATGTTTTAGTGTTTGGTACATTTTATAAAAATTTGTGTAGTAAATATATGCTTTAAATGGTCATATCCCAGGTAGCACATCCTGTAGCATAATATTGTTCAATATTGTGCGCTATTATATGATATTAAACAATATTGCACAGTATTTGTATGTTGTACATATATATAAATACAACATCCTTCTTAATTTGACTCAACTGCACATCATTATTGAAATTCTATTGATTAAATAAATAAATGAAAAGGAAATATCCGTATTGCATTATTTTTTGACGCATTACATATATTGTTTTTCTTTAAGTTTCTAATATATTTTAAAACAAGAGCCCAAATTTTCTAAGTAAAACAGAAAATTTGTTAATTTTTTCTTAGGTTTTATAAATTTCCATTTATCGTGTATGTAGTTAATGAAAAATTCATTTATTAATATTATGTTGCGAAAAAAGAAACACATTATTATTTTATACCTATCTACCAAGAAAATAATGGGCTCAAAAATTCCATATGGTAAGAAAACAATGGAAAGAAATGAAAAATAATGCAGAGGATGTATTTTTTTTAGATGGCTGTAAAATAATAATGGATTTCTTTTTTCCCTATTTAATATTAAGATACTTGTTATTTATATTACAATTTGAGTTAACACTACTAGACATAGATTTCTATTAAATTATTTTACTTTATTTATCTTTTCTATTAAATTATCTGTTTTCTTTAAAACTTAATTATTAAAAAGAGACATATTAAAATTATTTCACAAATGATATATTTCAAAAAATGATTAATTAGGAAACATTTGTCTTTATATCTTAAGGATTTACAATTGTAGAAAAAAATCTTTACATCTTTTAAGGGTTCATAAAATCGATAGCCGGTTTCAGTATTTTATACTGAGATCAAAAATTTCTGAATAACGTGATTTATCTTTTATTTATCCAAAACTACAAAATGCTTGATGTTTAGAATTGGAATCATATCAACAAAGTCATTTGCAAGCGCTGACGGAAATGCCACTTGACAAATCTTCAGTCTCGGTCTGGGATTTTTCAAAGCTCAAAAGTTCCCCAAATTTTTACTTTTGATAAATGACTTATTAAAGGGAATACATGTGAGGAACCACTGCTTAGAAAGCCGAAGATGCTGCGGAAGGGCAATTAGGAAGAATGTGTCGGATACTGTATGAAGTGTGTTAACAGCTCCTTGGAGACTACAGCGGAATGTTAGAGCATGCTATGGCTCGCAATGTAGTTGGTTTGCTTTCATTCTCCTTAATGCACCCAGAGGGATACTAATTTGGATATACTGTATTTTCACTGAAGGGAAGGGTTTCAGCACTTACTTAAGAAATAGAAGCATTAGCAGAGAAAATATTTATTTTCACATTTAATTTCGGTTGAAATTTAGAATTTGCTTTATTTGTTATAATTGAATATTTGCATTCGAAATTTACTTACTTTTATTCGGAACTTTTTTTAATAACTAATTATTAGGAATGATAATAATGAGAAAACATTATTACTTTATCTCTTTAATTAAAATACACCACATGTAAAATCATTACCTTTATATAGAAAACAGATATTGGTTTGTATATTGATTTACATGTATAATATTGTTTTTATTATATTTTGTATATTATAAATTTGTATATTATAAATCAATTTTTGTTTTGTATTGGTTTGTATATTATAATTTAATTGATCAACTTGATTGTAAATTAATTATAAAAAATTTTAAAAAACTATTTATTTTTTAATTTTTAGAAATTAAATGTACACTTCTGATTAAGAAAATGCTTTAGATGATATATATAATAACATTTTATTTTGTACAATATATTTATTTCATAATATTTTATATTGATTTTAGTAATTAGTAAATGTACTACTGAAAACAATTTAAAGCCACTATTTTTATATGACTTCCTGATATAAAATTCGTGATTAGTAAAATAATTTTTGACGTACTAAGATTTTAAAATTATAATTTGTCGTTACTAAGTTTTAAAATTTCATTTTTAATGGCCAAACAAATACAACTGATTATTAATCGGCTCACATTTCTCGAGAAGATCATTGATATGGTCTAAAATTACCTGTCATATTAGAATTCATTATTTTATAATTCAGTCAACTTTTTTTCATCAAAAATTCAAATATTTTTTAAGTGTTAGTACACCATACACCATATAATATTTTGCTAAATATGATTAACAAGATTTGAAAAATTATTAAAGTTTCAAGTTTCGCAATTTTTCCCAAGATTATATTATTCATGGTAACAACATAAATCACAATTTTTCATTTAAGCTGTTTTGCTTCTGAACTGGAAGAATGTTTCTTTACCTAATGATTTAGAAAATGGTGAATTGGGTTAACAGTAGGTACTCAATAATCTATATGTAATCTACTGACTTTCTGATACACATATATTACTCAATTCTTTTAAATACAGTAAATGCAAGCAAATGACATAATGACACAGATATTTTCTTTATCTTTTCATATAGAATTTAAACTTTTATTGACAAAGTTTATAAATAATAATTGATATATTTCTTATTTACTAATATAGTTCATATGTTTGAAAATATGATTAAAAATTGACGACTTTGTAGCGTCACCTTATAAGCCAAATAATATCCTTCGAGCTGAAGGGTCCCTTTTGCTCGATCGGTATGATACTCGGCTACAGGCCCAAACGTCGCAGGTTTGTACAGCGACCTTCAATAGTTACATTGGTGACCTTGACAACCAACCTTCCGCAAACTCATGGCGCCATCCACCAGCCAACAAAGCCGTCGCTAACTCAACGCATCAAAGCCGTCTTTTACTCGACGCACCAACAAACTCGCATTCCCGCCATACGCTTGGCGCTTTCAAAATCGTTCGTCTCTCGTCCGACTCACTGGTAGGGGAGTACTGTAGCGTCAACCTTGTAAGCCAGATAATATCCTTCGAGCTGAAGGGTCCCTTTTGCACGATCGGCATGATACTCGGCTACAGGCCCAAACGTCGCAGGTTCGTACCTCGACCTTCACTCGCTACAACTTTTTGAAAAGTGCATGTGAAGTATAGAAAAATTTTTATGTACTGCATATATTAAATCGCTTAGAAATCTTCGATTGCAATTACTTGTATTTCCTTTATTCGCACCTTTCCTGTATATAAAATAAATATCTTCATTGGGATGATCGTTGTATAAGGGAAATTTAATGCAACAATATTACGCACGTAACAATACAGAAATACAAATAAATCATAAAAAATAAATATATATATTAATAGAGTCCATTTAAGGGGCACATTATTTCACAATCACGCACTCTATTTATCAAAACTTACTAAGAGTTGGAACTAACACTTTATAATTCGCGGATACTTAATTATGGAAATTGCATTTTTATTTTGATTAAATAATTATCGATTATAGCATTAAATTCAAATGCCATATAGAAATCCCTTTTATTCAAATTTCTAATTAAATGAACAAATAAATGTTTCAAACGTGAGAAGGATGAATTAGTTTCTACGACTTAATAACTAAATATTAAATTACCAATTGTAACAGAATCGGCTAAGTTCCATTTCATAGTTAATCTGAGATTAAAGTTTGTATTTAAATTAGTAAAATAAATAATTTGAGAATGATGAATTAGCCTCTTAAAATTTCTTCCTAATTGCAATTTTCAGTGTTTAATTTTAAAGCTGACACAGAAAATTGTCAATTTAAGGCATACTGCAATCGTTTTTATTTACAAATAAGGTCTTTCTAGCCATTGATATGGCTAAATTTGTGGAATCTGTAAATATCCATAATTAAAAAAGGTCTATTTTGAATTATTTTGATGAGATATTAATTGAAATTTTCTAGAAAATATTCTTGACAAAATATCTAATTCTTAACTTTAAAAAATATTTTCAGGAATTCTGTGTTAACTGAACTTTATATAAAAGGTTGAAATATTTTTTTAATGCAAAGCTATTTTTTGCAGAGAACCTAAAAAAATTGTTTTACGTTTAAATAAAATTTCAGATTAAAGATAAAAATTCTCTCAAATCTTAGATATAGATAATGAGAATTGTAAGTAAAATTAGGAATTTCCATATCGAATTGAACATCTAAAGGCGTGTTATTTTCAAACCATTCAATTGGAAGTTAGACTTAATAAAATAAAACGCATTTTTGTGAAATACCAGATGTCAGTGTATTTTATAAATAAAAGTTTATTTAGAGTTATTTAAGTTTTTAGATAAAGACTTTTTATAGATGGTACAACAAAAAGTTTGTTAATAAACGATATTCAACGTAACGGTATTAACGACATTCAGTAATAATCACAGTTATTATTAATAATAGTGATCGATTATTCACGAGAATTTGAATATATTACATACCTGGACATTTAGAGGAAATATTTTCATCATATTATTCTACATAGGAAACAACAAAATATTGTCATAAACAATAAAATAAATATCTGTCTAATAAAATAACAATAAATATCTCTGTTTAGTAACGTAACAATAAATATCTTTGTCAAACAAAGTTTTTTTATGCAGTTGTAAACAGATCAATGTCACCTATGCTATGAATGGAAAGTTGAGACTGGAAAACAACTTTTTTCCAGATAAATTGTCTGAGAAAAAAATACTTGTATTATATCTTTCTTCTTAAAGTTTCTCTTGGTTTCAATGTTTTTTTTAAAAAAGCATCTTTTTTTTTGCCGAATAAAATTATCACATTAAATTGTCTATTAATAAAAAATATAAAAATATAAAAGTTTGTAAAGTCTATTTTAATTTCTTGTTTCTTTTTTCCTTTTTTTTCTTTTAATCCACATTGAAAATATTATTGGCGAAATATATATATGGAAGGAGCTAAAATTTTTACCAGAATTGTTGATCAGTTCCAGGTAAAATTCTCATGAATTTAAGAATATTTAATTTTTTTCTGTGTTATTTTGGATTCCTATAGAATAAACATTGGTTCCCTCACACTAAACATTTTTAAATGAGGCGTAATATCCGATGATACTATTAATGGCATGGTTTCCCCATAGAAAATAGACTGAAACTTCAAATGGAATATAAAAAATTTCCTTATTTTTTCAGCTGTTTATAATGATTTTAAATATTTTTCTTGGACAATTTAAATTTATTTTTCAAATTTTTAAACAATGTGGTAGATAAATGATAATTTTGCCTTTTTTTTATTCAAATGCACATTATAAAATACATTTAAATGAAAATAAATTGGCAATCATTTAAACAAATTTGAAAAAGCATAAAAACTTATGTAATGAGAAAGAAAATTATCAGTGCTTTTGTTTGGAAATTTATATTTTTCAATTATCTTCTAATCGTAATAATTATTCTAAGGTAGATAATTTGGAATGCAAGCAAATAAATGTAATCAATATAAAAAGGATTTTATTTCTTAATTTTATTTTTTTCCTGTTCGTGACTCTATTTTTAATTTGATATGAATTCTTTTACCTATTTGCTTAAGCAAAAACAAAAAAATAATAATCGAATTGAAACATTCTCATGAGAAAAATATATTGTACTTCCATATCTTATTTGGGTTAATTATTCTCGTAGGTAAATAAACAGATTTTCAATTTCTGCCTGTGATTAAGATAAATAATGTATATTACTTCTGAAAAGAAAATGTTTTAAAGTCTTAATTTGTTTCTGAGCTAAAAATTAAAATTAAAATTTTAAAATTTAGGTATAAATGGGTGATTTTTTTTACACTTTCAGTCAAGAATTTCCGCTTAAAACTACAGTGCATTTTACGTGTGTAGAAAAAAAAAATCTTAAAATCTCTTACTTTATAAAAAAAATCTATTCAAACAAGAAATAATCAAACAAAAATTCAAAACCCTTCCTTTTGATCTTTAAAGAAATTTTTGCTTGTAATAAAATAAAATAAGGTTGATTACTTTTAAGGAAAAATAAGTAGTTCAGTTTATACAAGAAAATGCCTCTGCACTCAAGTACTCGGATTAAATTAACATTTTCTTATTTATTTTTAGTCTTTGCCATGCAATTTTTTTAAACTTTTAAATCAATGAAATAAAATTTAAGGAATGTTATTCGATGAAGAGATAAGACAGACTAAATTTAGAGTTCAGTATTTTTTGCGCTTTATTTTGTCCTTATATATCTTTTTATTGCACTCGAAAGTTCTTCAGTCGCATCATATACTTCTTACAAGCATTAAAATACCTAAGAATTTTTCTTGTATAGGTTAAGAAATTATTTTTAAAAGACAAAACAAGACTTTATATAGATTTAAGTTTATAAAAAACCGTTAAAAATTAAAAGGAAAAATAGTCTTTTTAAATTGATAATTTTTTTGTCCAACAATTATGCAACAAAATTATAGCAAGTATATATGAATAGAAAAAAATTAGTTTATTTTTACAATTCTTTGCCCACTTCATTTGCTAACTATTAAAAAAAGAAATACGTAATTAAATTTCATATTAAGTATAACAACTCTGTATTATTTTAACTAAAACCCCTCAAATCATGAATCAAAATTTCAGTTTTTCATTTTGCTTTATGATTAAGTACAATAACCTAATATATATTACTTTCATTTAATTTAATTCGTACAATTTTTGTTGGCTTAATGAAAGGAAGGGTAAGCTTGATACATCATTATATTTAACATTAATCTCTGTATTTTTTGATATGCATATTTATTACTCTTTATCAACCAAGAATATTATTTTAGTTTAAAGTTAATAAAAAGAGTTAAACGCAAAATGACATCAATGTTTATCTCCGTAAAGAATTTTAAACTTTATTAAAAGAAAAGAGTTCAATAGCCTTCTATCCCCATTATCATACTATGACTTCATAACATTAGCCAATAATATGTGATTCATACAGCTACATGAGTAGAAATCGAAATTGCTAAACAACATAAAAGCTACAGTTACATGAAACTTCAGTCAAAAATGCAATTTTCTAAACAATTGAATATGTAATATAAAGTTATCTTGCATGCTACTGTGATTACCTTTTACTATTAATTATGAAAAATATGGAACTGAATCCTATAGAAAAAGATTTCATTGACTTTCGGTTGAAGTAGAAAGTAAAAAATTCATAACGACAATCAGAAGAAATATAAAATAAAAAATATGACAGAATTTTCCAATCTTTGTTCTTCAAATAAGAAAAAGACGCATCATTGATTATTTATAGAAACAGAGATAAAGATTTGAATTCCGTTATGACAATGAAAAATGTTATTGAAAATCCTACATAAAACATATTTTAACAATTTTGAACATAAACAATATTTTACATTAAATTTAATGTGTATAAATTGAGAGAGTGTTTTGAATTTTGAAATGCTATAAAAACTGATGTATGTGAAAAAATTTAAAATCAGTCAACAAAACCCTCTGATGCAAAGAAGTTAATTACAAGCGCAAAGGTTTACGTTTAACTATTAGTAAAGATAAAATTAAATACCTAAAAGTTATCTAACAACTTCAAAAAATATCCAATTATATAATCTTAAGCCTCATTAATCCAGACATGAATCTTTATTAATAAAAAAAATGAATACATATCATCAGCGTTGGATTCGAACCCGCCAGCTGAAGATTTTGTGTGTAATGGACGCTAAATAATTCCTCCATGTCGAGAGTAATACCGCTGAGGGGACTGAGTCAGAGATCATCGTTCTCTGTTCTATATCTAAATTCCGAACTGCAGATGAATGAAATGCATGAATGGTGTCCCCCCGTAAAAAACATTTGCGACGTGTGTGAGTTAAAAGTCCGACTTCTGCCTTTGGGTGCTCAAGGATCCATCCCATCAGAAGCTACTGTACTTCTCCTTCCATTCTAAAGCGGAACACGACAACAGCAAGAACAATTGTCATTTATTAAAAAGTAACTAAAATAAAAATAAATCTTTGTTGACCTTATTAGGAATTGACTTATTTTTTTAAATGTTACTTGCTCTATCTAAATTTGTCTAAAGTTTTACTTAATGAAATGTTTCCGTTTTTAAAGCATAAAACTTTTTTTCAATATCTTAGGATAATAAGAAATAAATATTCTCTGAATGATATCGGTTTAGTTGTAATCCTAATCACCCCAATTTGACTTAAAAAAATATATATCTATTTATCATTTATTATTGCGCTTTCATTAGGTGTTTTTATTTAATTCTAGAAAATTCAACAAAAATTTGTTTATTTTCTACTCAGATTACATAAAGTTTAAGAAGCTGAATTTACTAAACTGCGAAAGACAATGTGTAGCTGAAGTATATATAACCAGAAAGCAATACTTTTAATGCAGATGTAAGGAATAAAAGTCAGGGGACGTAACTCCATTAAGAATGTTTAATTTCATTATTAACAAAACAAATGTAAGAATATGAAGTAAAAGCAGATTTCATGACCTTCACACTTTACAGACACCCTAAATATATTTCAATACAACACTGGAAGAATAAATCAAGTAAAGTCAGAACCAAAAATAGCAGATTTAAGGAATCCATCATTCTTTCTTCCTCCCTTCTTTCTGAATCTCGTAAATCTATGATTGATATCTAGGAAGAAAGGGAAAGAATATGAGAAATAGCATTATTGAAAAGAATCGGTTTGCAAACTTATCATTACTTAGATATTTCAAAATCCCAGTAATTTATATTGAATCAATATTGTATTTTTCAATAAAAAATAACGCTGTTTTAAAAAATTCTATTCATATTTGTGAAACAAAAGCAGTTATTTTTAATGTTTAATATTGAATATCCAATTAGATTCTTAAAGGTTTTTACCTTAAAATAATTTGAAACAAATCTATGTATTTCTGAATACCATATTATAAAACTGTTATGCATGTAACTTCTCAGTCTCTATCTGTAAAAAAAATTTAGATTAAATGTCATGAATTAATTTCAATATCATTTGTTTTTTCAAAATATAGAAGATGATATCTTTTATTACTGATATAGCTATTTTTAAGCAGTTGTAGCTTGTAATTTCAGAATTTAACATTGTTGATAAACAGTTTAAAGGAAATAAAAAAATATATTACCTTAACCATCAGATACCATGTATTAAATTCAAAACCCTGCATTAAATTTGGTTCAACCAAGCATCGTCAAAAGTGTTTCAACTTTTTTTAAATTCAAGAATTTGGTAATTTTTTTCTAGGAAAAGGATGCAAATTATTCACTCTATCAACATACAACGCAACAGCTGCACCATAAGGTAAACGTAGGAACGAAAAAATATATATTCTATACATTAGAGTCACACAAATAAGTAAATATGTTAATAATAAATTTGGTTATTTCTGGCTGGTACTGAGTTTCCTGCTCGGAAACTTTTATTCAAATCCAGTGTATAGCTACTATTTTTTCATTTTTTTTTATTTTCCTTTAATACAACATTCGAAAATACAATTTCTCAAAATACATAAAAGTGAATGAACAAAAAAAAAATCCCACGTTTTTTACTTCCATTTTTATTCATCATCAATTTTTAGAGCTAAAAAAGACACAGAAAGTATTGAACTCTCGCGGTGAAAAAACAAGCCTAAAAAGCGAAAATGCAACGTTAAAAATAATTACAGGAGTAATTCAGCTAAGCATTTCTAATTGATGAGCTGCAATTCCTATTTTATTCTATTTATCTAGTATTATTAATGTGGAGTTTCTAATACTGAAAATTGAACGAAAAAAAGAATTAACAGGCTGAATAGACCTCATTATGTTTCAAAGAGATCAATTAAATATACTGAAAACATACATTATTTCTCATTAAATATCATTATAATATATACTGCGATTTCCAATTTGAATTGCTTTTTAAATTATTTCTACTAACAAAAGTTTATTTAATAGATTTTTTTATCAATAACTATTTTGAATACTCTGACATTGAATAGGTCCTCGGTAGTATCAGATTACTTGTAGTAACCCGATCCTATTGGAGAAACGTCGTGTTGTAAGCGTATTTGGTGCACGTTTAATTCGATGGAGTCAAGCGTCTTGTCGCTGGTGTGATGTGGAAATTTAAGAAGGATACCTACTCAGGTGTCGTCCTCGTCTTCTGACAATGGTTCAAAATTACGATGTCTGTCTCAAAATAGCCTTACTGTTGCTTTAAAAAACGGGGCATTGAAGCCCCATTAAAACGGGGCTTTAAAAAACAGGGCACTGATATAACTAAATTGAAACTAAATACTACTTTATAAAATTACTTTCAATATAATTTTTTTTCATTGTCATAAACTTCAACCCAAAAGAGAGAGTTAATACTGAGCTTTTAACTTTACAAAGTTTTCTTTTTTTCGATATGACAATCTCAATATCTTTATTTCTCACGATGACGTAATATTATTTTAGTTAGTCGACCATTTCAAATTACTCACAAAGGTCGAAATAAAATCTACCGCGAAAGTGTGTACCTTTTAAGATGAGACATTCCATCGAAACTATTCCGAGCTCATCACAACTCGAAATTTATTCATTCAAACCTAGAAAACATTTGAGTCTGGGAATCGGAATCCCATCTGCAAGAAAATTTGCATGCGCTAACGAGAATGCCACTTTGCAAATCTGGGATCGCGGACAAGGATTTTGCGAAATTCAAAAGATCTTCCAAAATGCAGCGTTGCGTTTTGTGATAAACGACTTATTAAAAGCAAGTCGTGCGAGGACCCACCTCGAAAATAGAGATTTCTGTGGAAGGGCAATTAGGGCGAATGTGTCGGATGCTACGTGAGGGGCGTTAACAGCTCCGCCGAGACCGCTGCGAAATGTTGTTGTACATTCTATTGCCTGGAGCTCAGTTCGGCTCGCTTTCAATCTACTTAATGTACCCCCGGGGACACTAATTTGGTAGCATTGTATTTTCTCCCAAGATGAGGTTTTCAGCACTTGCTTAATCTGGAAGTAAATAATTAGTGGTGGGAATACTGATTTTTTTTCGTCCCTCAATTGATTTCAAATTTGAAAAGAATTTGATTCCTTCTGTATGCATTTTGTTTTTCTAATTTTCTAACTTTTTGAAAGTTATTTCATTTCTCTTGAGAAATATGATTATTTTGTAATAAAATCCATTTTATATATTTTGTGAAATATTGTTTATTCAGCATACCTTTTCTGTATTCAAATACATTAAATATTGATGTGTTATAAGATAATTTACATAAAAAAATAAATCTTATAAATAATAATTGATCCTTTGCACTCGATGGTGCCTCTTGGGCACCATTCAAGATGGTGTATCATTTTGACGTTTTATTTATTTATTTTTCAATTCTGATTATTGAAAATACCTAAAGATTTGGAGCAATAAAAAAAACCTTTTATATTGAATAATTAAGCATCGGGTTACTTTTTCGAGTGCAAAGGATTAATGGAAAGTTTTTATCTTGAAAAAGCGCCAAAACTACTTCATTCAAATTGTATAACCAATTATTTATTATAAGCGTTATGAATAAATAGTTGGCGTTAGTGAAATAATTTATTTAATGTGCCATGATTGAGGTGCCACGATATATTTGGGATTAAATTTTATTCAAAAATATTATACACAATACTTACAATTCTTTTTTAAATTAACTATTTTTAGTGATTATAAATATTTTTTGAAACCCAAACTATAAATACTTACAGGAATGCTCAACTTGCTAAAATATTTGATATTTAATTTCTAGATCCTTTCTTCCATATTTATGAAAATCCACAGATGAAAGTTTTTTTATTATATGCTAGGCGTTTACAATTAATTGTTCCTACTTTAAAGTTGTTTACAGGCAAAAATATTGTTTAGAAAGTTATTAATTTTTTCATAAGATATAATGAAGGAATAGCAATTTGTTTCAGTGAATAAAAAAAAAAAGAATAGTTCAAAATTCCCCCACCAGGGGCATTTTTTCAAATGAATTGCACAATTAACATATTTTTTGGTAAATTTAATTTCAGCAAAACATATTCAATGTGACTACCATCATTTTGCGCTATCATCTGGAATCGTAAGATAGCATGCCCTACAGTTCACCGTTGTGAGTTCTGGGAAATATTAAGAACATGCTGTAAGATGCTGTTTTTTAAATCAGGTAAAGGGTTTGTATTATTACGACTTACCAGCAGTTTTAAATGTCCCCAAATCCAAAAGTCACATAGATTTAGGTCTGGAAATCGGGGAGGCCACAGATCATGAAATTTACGACTGGTGACGCGTTCTTCTTAAAATGATTATTGAGAACATCCTTTAAACAACGGCACTAACGTGCTTGAAAATCCGATATAATTTTATTCTGAATTAATGATGTATATGACTATGAGGTGATCAAGCATATTACCTGACCTCTCGCACTTAATTCCTCGAAGAAATACGGGCCGATAATAAATGATGTAGAAAATACTCCACGTTGTTAGTTTTGGTGACTGCAAAGGGACTTGTAAGAGTAAGTGTTGATTTTCTCGATTCCAAATTCGGTAATTGTGAGTATTCACCGAACCGTTCAAATAAAAATGAGGTACGTCTATCCAGAAAATATTCGACGACCATTTTGAATCCACCTCAAAGAGAGAAAGAAACTGAAATGAGAACCGAAGTCGAATGTTGAAATCATTTGGAACTAATCTCTGTACAAGTAGAAGCTTGTACGGATAATACTGGAAGATATTCCACATGATCTTCTGGGCAGTTGAACGAGGCATATCCAATGCATCTTCTGCGGAACCAATTTTTTCAAATTTAGTTATTATTAATCAGATTTTTAATAGTCAGTGGACCTTTTCGCACCCCTTTCAAAGTTCGATATTTTCTTAGAGCATTCTTTGCTGAATCATTGTTTTGGTAAAACAATTTTAATTAACAAAGCTCGATCTGGTAACTGTAAGGACATTCTGATTAGTAATAATGGCATATCGAAATATCAGCAAACGTTTTATAACAGATGCTGCATGACCGCGACAAAAATTAGCATTTTTGATAAATCTTCTTCCGTCCTTCAAATGCCTTGTTCGAAAATTAGTTTCTTAACAAGTTTTGGGGCAAGTTTATTTTATTCGTTTAAATTCTCATCCCCTTATTATGTCCTATGAAAAATTTCATAACTTTCTAAACAAAAAAAAATTTCACCTGTAGACAACTTTAAAGTAGGGTCGTTTAATTATGGACACCATGTTTCTGGCTAATAGTAGTTCCGTTATTTGAAGGTAAACGCAATGGCGTTGTCTATGGTGTAATGGGATATAGCATTATAGGCACATTTTTATGTACCATGTGATGTATTTTTCATGAATTAAATCCCATGTTATGTATTTTATGTCCCATTGTGTTTCATCTTATGTATTTCAAGGACGGTTCAGGTCAAAAATAATTACACATTGATTACTTCGACTTGTGCAGAAGCACAGGGAAAAATTCAGAATGATTGGGAAGCCGCGACATCATTGGTGGCATCTAAGGTTACGTTCTAAGGATTATTACCCTCCACAGTACAGCCATCCCAGTAGGAAACACATCCCGTCATTGGTAGGGGATAATATCCAATATAATTTTTGTACCCACTCACTGGACAGTAAAACCCCTTATGCCGGAAGCTTCTTGTCTTCATATCTAAGGTTCTCCCAGTGGAAACAAGTATCCAATAAACCAAATTAGTGAACTTCTTATAAATTAGACTTTCTTATTGTCTATTGTCTTATGGAAAATTCATAATGGCCAATTTATGCATTCTTTTTATAATAAACAATTCTTTTCAAACCGGAAAATCATCAAATGTAAAATGACTTGATCATAACCATTTATTTTGTTTAATTTGAAAATTTTTGCATGTTTCAAATATTTATTTTCAAGTTGGTAATACCATACCTAAAATCATTGTTACGGTTTTCCTAACTCACAGATTTAAACTTTTAGATATTTGAATCATTTTTTTAAATTGATATAAATATTTTAAACTTGAGAATGTAGCAGAGCTTGGCCAAAATCGGATTTTGTGCCATAAAACATCAATTTCAACTCAACTCTGTAGCCGATAATTATAGATATAGCACAACATCCGAGATTGCTTTTCTTTTAATGGTAGACTATTTTCAATCATATTTACAGTCAACTGACATCAGAATACATTAAATTGTAATAATTTTCCATCAAAATAAATGTATTCCTATTCAATGCACACACGTTTTATCATGGTCCTATGCACAGAAAATTTTCAAATTATGATCATACAAGTCTTACATTTATTAGGTTGCTTCACTATTTTAGTTCTATATTTCTAGCTTTCCATACCCATCTGATAGCATAAAACAAATCAATGATTTGAAATATTAAGCTGAATAAAAATAAATTTAAAAACATTTCTTTGATATAATAAGTTTAAAGTTATCACTTGCTTTCAAATCAAACTTTTTTTTATATTTGTACCTGACGAATCAAAAATAAATCGTCAAAGACAAAATTAAATATTTTTTTTTGTAAATGAAAACATTTACGAGGAAATTAGATTCCTCTAAAATGTATCCTTTTTTTCAGTTTCAAAAAGAGAAAGAAAGAAATAATTTTAGAATCCAATAAAAAACTTAAATGTTCTTAAAGTTATAAATAGGAAAATAAGAAAATAAATAAATGTCTGAAAAGGAAAACGTATATTTATTTCTAAATTAGCTTAATATTTGCATGTCTTTGTTCTGTATTTCCGAATTTTTAAACTCTGAATTCAAAATCTATGGTTCGTTTACTCGAAAAAAAGGAAAGAAACTCTATATTCAAGATTCATTTTCTAACATCAATTTGGAAAACATGTTTTTATGTGTGTCTTTGTTGGTGCTGTTAAACAAGCGGCCTGAATGTTATGCAGATTGTTTCAAAAATTCTTGGAAAACATCGTAGTTCTTCGACTTGAAATGAGAAAGAATTAATAGAAAAAATAATTTTTATGGATCTATGTTTATCCATTAGAAAATATAAAGGAAGGTAAACAGCGCTTTTCTGCATTCCAGGAGAAGAAAATAATATCTGCTACAGTTTAGAAGGCAACTTCTTTCTAAAGAGATTCTTTCCGCATTTTAAAATGATAATAAGTGGCAAATGCACAAAAACTCTCGAAAAAAATTGAGTTGGAACTCTTACAACTGGCATGCATGAACTATTAAATCTTTCTCGTTTGAAGTGAATTTTAATCTACATGTAGAATTTTACTTATAATAGCTGTTTATCCAATATGACTTCCTAATATCTTAAAACATTTCATACATTAAAATGAAATTTTAAATCCTGAAACAATCCTAATCCTAAAACAAAAACAAAAAACATCTTAAACAGATATTTCTTTCTTTAAATTTTAAATTTCTCAGTTATTCTTAAATCAGTCCTTATTGTTATGAATTAATTTTGCATTCACTTAAATTATTTCCATTAATTATGTTACATAATTCTTAGGTTTGAAGAATATAATTGTAAAGAATAATGTTCAGATTTTTATTTGGACAATTTCCATAGAAGAGTAGTTATTAATTGGGTTTTTAATTTAATACCAGAAACAAAATAAAATAATGAAGGAAATGTATGAAGTAAGTGAAATAATGAAATGAATAAGAGATTAATAGAAAATACTGCAGCCTGCTAAAAATTGAAGACTTAGTCTTCATTCGTTTTAAGTTTTGAAACTTTCTTCTCATTTCTCGAATAATTCAATCACTTACGATTTTATAAATGTTAGTCTCCTAATTTTTTACCCCAGAATTTAGATTTAGAATAACTATACAAGTCTCTAAATTGTATTAAAGAATTTTATGTTTAGATACGACATTTCATGAATTGGTGTTACCACCCCATGATCCATGGGATAATTGGGACATATAGGAGTAATTATGAATGTTGCTGTAAATGAGACTGGTTACATAAGGAAGTATTTGGATAAAATATATTATGTAATTAGCAGTCCAGATCTTGATTAGGCTTTCACATAAATTAGAAAACATTTTCTATGTCCAGGAGGAAGGAAAATCAAATCTACAAAATTCATATTCTTTTTATCCTAAATAAACTTAAATATCACTGATTTTGAATAATTTATATCTTTTGTTATGATCTATAGTATAACAGTAAATTTAAGAAAAGATCTTTTCCTAATCTTTTCTTTTATTTTATTTTTTTCCTTTAAGCATTAAAAAATAAGCATTTTTAATGGTGCTACTTTCTTTACCATCTGATCCAAAAATAATTTTGATTTTAGAGCTGTGCTCTCCTATTATTATAATCAGAATCCGTAGAATATTTTGCATGTCTTCTGAATTATGATTCCCTTTTATGCTAAATTATAGGTCTTATTAATTATTCAATTTTACGTCATATATATTTTAAAAATTCAATACGTAATGCATTCGATGATGGTTTAGATTTTTCAGGATCAGCTCAATTAAGAGCATGAATTGTCGATATTCAAAAAATTTGTATACTTTCAAAAAATTTGAAAAAACTCCATACATAAAATGATATTTTTAATAACAGATTATGCTCCTAATTAATATAATCTTTTATTTAATTAAATAAAAGATTCGATTCTTACTTCTGAAATATTGTATTTGTTTTTTCTTTATAATTTCAAATTCATTTCAATCTTTGAAAATCGCCGCGAAATTTAAACAGAATCTCGGATAAAATTGGGATTTGAACTTTAAATATTTAAAGTAATAACCTTATCAAAACTTTTCGAATCAGATCATTTTAGAATTTATTAACTACAAGAAGAAAGCGTTTAACACTAAAAATTTGAGCCTCACTTACAATAAATATTTGCACGATCTAATTAAAAGGCTAAGCTTAAAAGGTTGCAAACTGAAATCTCAGATAGAAATTTAGACGTTCTTCCAAAATCCAATGTTGCGTTTTGTGATAACGACTTATTAATAGCAAATCGTGTCAATTCAAAGACCTTTTAGCCTAAAATAGATATTTCTCAGGAATGACAATTAAATGCATTGCATTGAACTCTATGTAAAGGGATTAACAACTCATTTGAGATTTCCGTGGCATTCATTGAGATTTCTGGAACATGTTTCATGTAGTTAATTTCTTATTAGTTCTATTCTCCTTAATGTACTCCTTGGGATAATAATTTAGAAATCTTTTCTATTTAAGTTGTGGCTTTCACCACAACTTAATTCGTTCGGTAAACTTATTTCAAAATAATATCAACTGTAGGAATAATGATTTTTTAAAGTTTATTATTGGGTATGAGCATTAGTTTCCTTTTATTATGAATCCAAGCTTTTCTTGTTGTTATAACAGGAAATTTTAAAGCAGATTATAATGATATAGTTATCCTTACAGCTTAGCTCTTTATATAGCAAAATTTAAGAAGACTGATAAGCGGTGAATATTTAAAGTATAATCATATCACTGTCTTTCCACCGAATCCAAAGCACGCGGATAAATATTACTAAATGATCCTATCACCGCAATAGCAATTCTAGCGGGAACTGTGGTTGAGTCCTAAAAGCCATCACCAGCTATGGTACCACACTTTCCAGAGGAAGTATGTCCCGTCATCGATGGGAGAACTTTCTCGTGTATGTTCCAGGGTTGAGAGAACCAACTATTTTTCCAGAAGATGCTTACCCTCATTTCAAGGTGTCCTCTCGGAGGGAAGGGAGGCCATGGAAAGTTAATCTGTCGAAACGATTTTAAATTAGAACAATTCAAAATAAAAGAATTAGAAATTTAAAAATTGAACCACATAATAAATTTTAATGTAAAATTTAGTTTTAAAAGTTTATGGTTCGCCCATAAGAGCATTGGCATTATAGTAAGCTTGATCATAGCGATAAGTAAAACAGAAAATATCTGAAACAATTCTAATTCTGTTGGTAATTTGGAAGGACCTACTTATCGCCTTAGAAATATATTGAACTATTACCTAAAAATAATACCTTCTTTTTATCAGCTTCTCCTATAGCCAGAGGAATAATAAATATCTATAATAAAGCGACTAACTGAATTTAATAAGATAATTTGCTGTGCCTTTAATAATAGAACAAGGAATTTACAAAATTTATTAAAAAAATATTGTAGACACATACACTCCCAAAAAAATTCATAGCATTATTTCGGTAATTAGCGGTTATATTTGCAATTAAAATTATAAAATTTTCTTCAATTAACATTTTATAGAAATACTTCACTTCTCTGAACTTACTTAATTCGTCCGTGCTACAGAAGAGAAACGTCGCTGCTTACCACCATATCAGTTATTAGTACCTGTATACAATCTCAACTGAAATCAAAATGCAACTTTTATTCAAACGATACAAGAATATTACAAGATTTCTCATATCAACGATGAATTTTAAAAAGTATACATTTTTTTATGCAATTTGAATTATCATTTTTTTCATCCGCTTATTGATGAGGATGAAAAAAATAATGATGCTTCTATACATTTGTATGTAAGTGTTTTATCAAAAGTTTTTTTTTTAACTGCATATATACAATTTATTTTGAAAACTTCAAATTCAGCTATACCAGCAATAGTATATCAAAACAACAATAACTTCTGAATTCTATCTTTTATATACATATGTATTTCTTATCCGTTATTTTTCCTATATTTCATCCACGAAAAAAATACATTTAGAATGAAATATTGATACTTGCTAGTATATATAACTTCTAACCCATCTTCATAAACGATGAAGGATGCCTATTTATGTCATGGAAAGAATAGAAACATTGCCTGCGCAGCTAATGTAAACAAATATTTTCCATATAACGAATAGAGGAGATGATATTGGATGCATGCTATATTCAAGGGGTAATGACGTAAACAAATGGGAATATATATTTACATTCCCTTCTTAAAGTTTCTTTCATTTCTTTCCAAGAGGGACTTGGTTTTATTCTGGAAATAAATTATTAAAATTTCAAGAACTACAATTCTTACATGGCTTTTAAATCTTATGTATAGAATTTAATTAAATGTAAAATTTCTAAAAGCTATTTCAAAAGCTTATCATATAAAAAAGTAATTCTATATACCGAAGGAATTATATTTGAAACATCATTTTTTATCACCCTGAAAATTCCCCAGAGTATAGTAAAACGATACTTATAAAAGTATATGTATATCTAGACAGTATCCTTTTAAAGAATAAAGATGCATAATTTAATTAGAATTAAAATATATATAAAGCTGGTAATTTTTATGAATTATAAAAGGGCATGCATTTTTTATTTAGTCTACATTTCTTAAGATGAATGAATATTTAATCTGCAGTCCTACAAAAAATATTGTAAAATTATATTCATTTATATATGAATTATTTCTTAGGAAATTGTTAAGAAAATGTTTTCGTTCCCTAAGTAAGTTTGCTAAAATATTATAATACGCCAGAAGGAAAGAAATTAAAATTATACTTCTAATCTAAATTGTGAAAAATTAAGTTGTAGAGTTAATATATTAATATTAATCTAAAATCTATAAAAAAATCTATAAAAAATTTTAAAAAAGAGAAATGAACTACTTTTTTATTTGTCTACCTTTTATCTGTCTATTTGTCGAAAATCTATTTTCAATTTTGAATTTCGAAAACTTTGTGTTTCAAAATTTAATATTATCCCATAACTGTATGAAAACCAATATACATAGCAAAAAGGCCATTTTGAGAGGTCATGCATCAAGATGATATTGATATGTAAGTTGATTGCTCCTACATAGAAATTGAATAAAAAAGCCCTCTTTCAGAGTTCAAAAGTAAATTTTTTAAGCATAAAGGGCAGTATTTCTTTAATAATCAATAAAATATATATTAATAACAAAAGCAAGAAAATTTTTATCTGTCTCTGATAGCCTTATAATAGGACAAAAAAATAAGCTTAAAGTCACTGAACATATACTAAATACATATTTTTGAGATTGCTGGATTTCTGAGATCTTTAAGGAATCTCATATGGATCCTTATGGATAAGAATAGAATCCTTTGGACAAAAAAGTTTCATATGTACATAATATCCTTCAGAGTACCCACGAGTATGCGGAAATGTTGCAAAACAGCATGATTTGGATTTAACAAACGACTAAATGGATACTGGAAACAAATAACACCATAAATTCCATAAAATGGTCCACAAATCTATAGGAGTGTAATGTGATGGAAAATTTCTCTGAAGACATAGCAGATATCCTCAATATTGTACCTACCCAGGGATTCAGGTGAAGAATATAAACGTCTAAAGTAACAAAAGTGTCTCTGTTACCAACCCACGTACCAAACCAGTATCAATTCACGCTGTTCCATTGTCCTGTAGGAATTCTCAAAATCCATCAGCATATATACAAGAGCATAAATGAGTATAGGTGAATAGACAGAATGTTTACCTACTTTTCACCTGTCAGATTCATTATTGAGCATATTAGGGATTAGGAACATTATTGAATAGATCATTTCATAGCACATTAAATATCTCAGAGGATCCACTAGAATGAACAACCCCTTATCGAGATGTTAAGTCTTTAGATTCATGTCGTTGTTTCCTTATCTATACACGTTAATCAATCTGATACAATTGGAAACGGCTCAATAGCAGTGTCGGGGATCTCATGCAGGATGTAAACATTTGTACCATGCAAACTAAATGAGGCATGTATGGATTCCTGGCTCTTAAAGCCCATACTAACGACGGTCTGTTGAATATCTCGCACATTGTCACTTGTTGATTGAAGCGGCAATTGAAATAAGTATTTCAATTCTTATTCATTTAAGGATAATCTTAAGTCTTTGAAAGAACCTAGTTTTTTTTTCGAGGCATATTTCTTGCAGTACTGATGCCGGATATTTGAATTTGAGAATTGGTATTCACAGTATACTCGTTAAATTTCCTTACTTGAAAATTTAAACTTCATTACTACCCTTCAAAGAGACTTTCTCAGATAATTATCTGTATTATGTCAGTTGAAGCACCTCGTTAAAAATTACTTGATATTTTTACCTTACCGAATTATTATTGTCTACCTCTGATTCAGTGAAACGTTGGGGAAAATGATAAGCATAACAACTGTCACATGATGCATTCTTCTTTGAGGCTAAACTTCAGTTATTAAATTGTCTCAAATAAAGGGGATTGACCTGGATAAAATCTGAAAAGCATGATGAAATAGCAATGCTATCTTTAAAGCATATTATTTGTTCTTAGAATTCCATCAAAACATACTTAATTATGCAGTTCTATTCGTATTTACTTCACGTATGTAGTGTTCGGCTCAGTGTGACCCGAATCAGAACACTATTTCTTGCCGTAAATAGCAGGTACCATGCAAGAAATAATTTAGACAACAGTAATATAAGTTTAAAAATAGATCTAATAATATTATAAAACAGCTATAAAAATAACAAAAAAATATTTGAAATTGAAACTTATAAATCATCTATAAAAATAACAGAAAAATTTTCAAAATTGAAACTTACTTTTATTTGCAATAGGAAAAATAATATTTTATAAGATTTACAAATGTCTTTCTTACAATTGCAACCGAACATATTAGTTTTGCTGTCATTGTTTAGACAGACGTTTTCTAAACATGCGACACAGAATAAAGTATTCTCAGCCGATCCCCATGACAAGCTTCCTTTTTTGCCTACATTTTTTAACTACCTTTATTGAATCCTGGCTTCTTGGTAGGTGTGGCCTTGCTTCAGCGTGTAGAAAAATGAGGGATTTTTCCAATTCTTCCAAAAATAGCTATCGTTGAGTCAATTGGTTTTCGTTCAATTCATTAAATATTGAAGTACGTAGAACAAATGCATTGTATGCGGAATTACCAAGCATGTTATTGAATGCTATCATGGACCAATGATTTATATTTTTTACAAGTGTATATGTTTAAAAGTTGATCCAAATTTCCACTGCGACTTTAGTGGAACTATAATATAAGATCACTAATGATGTTTTTTCTAGTCAATTGCTGATTTCTTTGTCGTGAGGCAAAATGCTCATAAGAATAATATTCCTGTTCTTTTTGGTATATCATTTACAACTGTTTGTGCCTTCGGTAAAATAAAATATTGAGCTATGAATTTCTTTGTTTAGTATTTGTTCAGAAGGCTCTGGATTAATTTTTGTCTATTGGTGCTAAGCATAGACATTTTTCGCTTTAGAAGAATTTGTCCTAAGTTTTAAGATGTGAAAAAAACTACCACATGCAATCTTCTACCTCGAATACCCATAAGTAAAATCGCATACTATTCACATTCCCTTATTTTTCTATTGCTTTGATCCTTCCCAGAGTAAATTTGTGTTTTCAGTATATACGAGGTTTTACTGTCACGTAAAGTCCATATTTTGCTCCCATATTTAGATGGCTTACTAGATATACGATGTTTGAAAGGGCATCGCCCACGAAATCTTATTAATTGTACATCTACAGTAATAATTTGGATAATATAAATTTAACAGAATTTCTATCAGCCTTTCCGAGATATCTCCCACTGCAGCTAATTTATACAAACTTCTTCTTTCTTGACGAGTGATTTATTTTCAAAACGAATAACTCTCTGTAAATTGTAAAGTTTTCAGGGACATTGTCACAAGAAATATATTTTTGCAAGTTTTTTTTATCCCATAGTCATATTTATTTCATTTTCAATTGTAGAACTGAATACTACCTCAAATGCATCTTTTAATGTAACCTTGTTATTGCTTAGTTCGTGATCTCTGAAGTAATTTTTATAAGAAGCTGTTGATTGAAAAGAATATGACAAAGGATTAAACTTCAACTTTATTTCGCTATTTTTGAACTGAATGCTCCCTTGATAGTTCCTTTGTTTAGTATAGGTATCAAAATCGTTCTCAGAAGTTTCATTCTCAATTTCGACATTTGTATGATTTTCATATTTCATTTACAGAAGCTTCTATTAGTTTAACTTTATCAACTTTATTCAAATTTCTGTGATACCCCATTGTTTCTTTCACATTTACCGGTGCAACTCTTTTACAGCATATTAGAAAGTAAAATAACGCAGAAAAAATGAAACGTTGCAATAAAAGCAAATGAATTGGTTCCCTGCCAATTCTATCAACTTTTGATCTTGTATGCGCTGACAACGAATTTCTGTTTTATGAAAAATAGAACTTGATTAATCATGAAATGTAGAGTGGTTATGTTAGATCTGAATTAATAGCAATGTTTTAATGAGTGTAAAAGTATGTTCATAGTTTTCTTTTGTATAATTTAATTTTGGTGATACATTTAAAAAAAGAATATCATTTGCAGTAATAAGTATCTTTCATTTATTGTTTATTTAGATTATGTTAAATTCCAGAAGTAAAATAGGCATTTAAAAATAATATTAGTACTATTAGCTAAGCAATATAATAATACATATCTTCAATAAATATTCATGGAATAATACCTTCATGAAATTAATAATAGATTGATTATAAACAAGTAAGTAAATATAATAAGGAAATATAAAATAAATATCAAATACAGTATAAAATTGAAAACTGAAATCTTAATTAACAGCAATAAGCACCCAAGCATATAAAAGTGTATTGTGTCAAAAACTATAACAAACTAATATTTCTACTTAATTATCCTGAATTTTCTAAGCTTCAACAATTAAAGAGGGTCACGATTATCTGATTATACTTCAGACAGAAATTAAATTATATAAGCTACATTTTACCCCTCACATAGAAAAAGAAAACTAGGTCATATTTTTATCGTAAATCTTTTTATATGAACCTTCAGATCGTTCTTTCCATTTTTTGAAATAAAAAAAATATTATTCAGAGATTTTTATTTTTAAATAATGATGCCATGTAAGAAACAGCCTTTTTTCCAGGCAAAATATTGATTTATCATTAAAAGTCTATTAGTTTGAGATATCAACTATCTCCAATTTCTTTTAATTGCTTTCATACAAGTCTTGTAGCAGCTAAATTAGAAAGAAAAATATCATATTCACTTCTTTGACCATCAATGAATCATTTTTAATTACATGGTTCGCACTTGTGTTCTCATGCATGAATCAATTTACATCCTGCTTCCTTTCAGATTTTTATAACTTACGGAAAAGGAAACAAATCCGTTTTACATTTATTGTCCGTTTGGCAGAATTTCTTAGCATGTAAGTTTTAAAATTAAAACGTTTTCTCCTTAATCCAATTCCATGACAAGATTGATATTCAATTTATAAATATAAATCTTTAATCAATTGAGTTTGGAACCAATTAGTTCATTTCATATGTTACTTAAATATGAGTTCAATTTTCTGTTGCTTTTTTCGTAATAATAATTTTCATCTCAATAATGATTTGAGAAAAGTTTCGACAAAACATGAATTATGAGAATTTTGCCAAACACATTTTTGTGCATTTAATTGCACAAGATTATGAAATGGTTTATAAACGGTATATAATGACTTTTACATTCAAATGATGATGATTTCGTGTCCGCTTTTTACCGCGGAAAGAGGGGTGCAGTAGCTTCTGAGGGTATGAACCTCTGAGCACCCGAGGGCAGAAGTCTGACTTCTAGCTCATATGAAGATGAAACACACACACATACGCTTGCACAGCCCCTTTTTGCAGGGGGACACATTCACTCATCTCACAGATAGTACACAAAGGAACAACCATGCCCGAACCGGGACTCGAACCCGGGACCTCCAGAACACGAGGCAGACGCGCTACCTCTGTGCCAGCAAGCCGGCTTTACATTCAAATGGCTCAACATTATGATTTTTTTTAATATTTCCATACTTTTCATTTAATTGATAAAGATAAATATAATACAAACAAAAAAGAATGATTGTATACGCATTGTATTGTCATGAGATCTTATAATTTATATATCATGTTGTCCAATATTAGTTTATTATAAATTAAAACCTTTTATATTGGAACTTTATTTACTGGTATGAGTGTTCCTTAAAAGTAAATAACATAGAGTATAGTCAAAAGATACTACCTTTTAATTTATATATTTTTATAATGAATAGTTAGTGCAATAGTTTCTCTATTTCTAGTAAATGTATATACATATACATCTAATACTATGCAACAATTTAGAATATTCGTGTATAAAATATATAATTTTAATTTTCTCGACATCAAATAATATGGTCTGATTAAATCGACTTTTTGACGTTTTATTTTCTATTTTCTTTCTAGCTTAGGAAAGCAAGAGGGGAAAAAGTACTGTTCATACAGTGAATCAAATTTTTAGTTGATTTAATATTAACACTGGAAAATTACCCGTTAAATAGCAACTATTCCATTGTTATGCAACATCTTTGATCATTGTTTTTAAAATTCATCTTAATACTCAACATGGTACAGTTTTAATAAATGTTAAAACTAAAATTAAAAACTGCTTTCTATGAAAGTCGTTCATAGAGTAAGCAAGGCGGCAGTCAAATGTAATAAATGTTACAAATAAGGCAGTAGAATGGAAATAATTTGATTGTTTATTGAAGAATTTTTAAAAACTATTTTTATTCTATACCTATTCTAATTGGAATTAGTCACTATTTGATTTATTTCACATCTTTGTAAAACAATTTATATAATAACCTAAAAGACAATATTAAATTTCTGGTGGATAAAAATACCTTGGTGTAGTTTTCTGAATTTAAAAAAAAAATCGAATATGGGAAGTTTTCTTCAAATAGCTTTCTGATTTAACTGAAATTGATTTTTTTTTTTAAAATTTTAAAAGTGTTCAGATAGAGAAAATATTTTTAAAAATAGTAATTACTTTCCTCAGAATTTTATTTTTATGATTTGAATTATTAAATAGTTTGATTAAAATGTTTTATTTCAATTTTGAATTATCTAATTTCTATAATAGTTTCAGAATAAATTATTAGAGAGATCGGCCAGTCTTTATATATATATATATATATATATATATATATATATATATATATATATATATATATTATTTTTAGTTCATAAAATTCATTGACAAACATCTTTGAAACTTCTGATTTTGATAGTTGTTTCAACCATATCATTTCTATACTGGTACAGTTCTCTTTCTTTTGACAATATTCTTACGTTATTATTAATTTTTTTATATCCTTGAAATTAAAAGTTATACGAGAACTGATATAGAGTTTAAATTGATCAGTATATTGTCAGTTAAGTCAAAATATACTCTTAAAACAAATTAATCTTTCTATAAAATTCAGTTTCATATTTTAGAGAGCATGTTAGATGAATTTAATTTACCATAAATCAAGATACTAAATATATTAATTTCGATTTTAATCGTCGCTGTAAAGAAGTCTTCGGTTAGCTGAAAAACGCTAACAAATCGAAATGCAAACCTTTTTCACTTATTATAATTAGGAATTCATCAATATAATGTTAATATTCTAACTGAATTAGTAACTTTCCTCTTCGTAGTTTATTGAATAAAAACTTTTAAATTGTTTGAAATCGTCATGATTAAAATAAATTGTTTGAGATAGTTATCTCATTTTGATAATTTTGCTCAACAGGTAGTATTAGAGTTGGTGCACCATAAATTCTTTAATTAAGCTGACACCAGATTTCGTCGTTCAGAAAAGAATTTTTTTTTGCTCAGTCAAAAGCTGTAAATTACAAAAATATATAAACATCTTCTTTTATTCTCATTACTTTACTCCCATCCTCATTACTTTAATTATTTTTTTAATAAAACATTATATAGATTTTTTTTAAAAAAATTAAAACATTATTTCAAATTTTTATACATAATAGTTTGAGATATATTTTGTAATAGCAAGCAAACATTTTCGTGGAATGGATTGCACTACAGTTAATCAAAATGCATTATTGATGCTTTAATAATTTTAATCTTAATAATAAAACGTTTATAGTTAATATAACGATAATAAATTTAATTATTATATTATAATTCAAGTAATTTAAATATTCAGAGTATAATAATTAAATATTAGCTGCTATATATCACTTTCTTATTTATATTAGTGATAAGTAAATCTAAAAAAAATGGGTAGTGAAATGCTTTACAAGAACTCAGTATGACAGTTGAATGAAGATTAGGCTAAGTAAAATCAAATTTAAGGATTTTGTTGAAAATATTTTCCTAAAGGAGCAATAATTCAAATAAAATACGCAATAATACACTGTGCTATCTTTAAAAAATTTTAGAACACAACTTGAAATATAATGACTTGTTCAAAAATAATTTTCTTGGAGAAATAATAACTCTAAGGCTTAACGAATAAAACTTTGTTATCTTTAGAATGTTTTGGAATACGACACAAAATGTAAAGATTTTTTCAAAAATAGATTTTCTAGTAAAATAATAACTAGAATCGTTGACAAATATTACTTAATCTTAAGACTTTTTACTGTACGAAAGTTTAGATCCATACACTTTTTTTTTATAATAAATAACATTTTATGTGATTTATATTGTTTCTAAGAAGAAATTATGATTGCATAAAAGGGAATCAGATGAACATCTTAATAAATGTAAAGAATATTTTTTTTTATTTTAACTTTTTTGCAGGATCTGCAAATGAACCGTTTGTATGAAATGTTCCAATTTTTTAAAAAAACTTTCAATTATGTAAGAATAAAGAGTTCCTTGAATCTATACTACAATTTAAATACCCTAACTAATAGTCAAGTAATAACTAATCTCGAATATCTGGAATAGAATTAGGTGTTGGAAAAGAAATCCGTTTTAAATTAAAGTAAGATACCCCCCCCCCTCTTTATAATCTTAAATAATAAAATTTTCATGATGAAGGATTAGATATGTTTAAGATAAAGATTCACAATTATAATATACAAGCTCCTATACATTTAAAGATAAACTGCTGAAAAAGTTAGGATATGTAACCAAAAAGCAAATAATAAAATCATTTTCTGTGTATATATTTTTAAAAATTTATACTATGAAGAGTTATTAGTCATGTAATAGACAAGTAGTTAAAAAGTTATTTATGCTCAAAAATTATATTAAACAAAGTACTTGAGCTGGTTCTAGTCATAAATTATTCTCAAAATTACACAACACGAGCTTGTTATTATTTTAATAGAGATAATTGTGAATTTGATAGGCTGCTTATATTGCTTATTTACACACCTAACTACATTTCCTTATCGCTGGCTATCAAAATCTATCTTATTTCCATGACATAAAATTTTATTCCATTGACACATTTCCCTGATAAGTGCTTCAGGATCGCCGCGGCGAAAAAGTGTTTACACTCGCAGTCGCCAGAGTGGCGATGTCATTAGTGAGTCGCTAATGACTACATCATGCCGTCATTAAAAGAGTAGAATTTTTAGCTCGTCATCAGAGCTTGTCGAGGTAGTTAGGAAAAATTGTACTTTTTTATCCCTCGAGCTCTTAAAAGTTCGCGATATAGGTAGCGGTCGATAGAACATCGCAAAGCAGATTTTTATGACCCTAGATAAAGTTTTTAAAAATATACTTAAATTTTAAAGTGGTTTCACACCCTCGTGGAATCTTTTGAAGGAAACAACTAACTAAGTGGTCTGGGGATGGGTGTAGTTAAATAAAATTTTAATTTTAGAGAAAAAAGATACTTTATACTTAAGGAATTAAGTTCTTTATATTCATTAAATTCCATATAAATAATAAAACGAATCCTATATGTTTTTATAAATTATTTCTACCTGATATTGAAATTTTTGTCACACTTTGTATAAAAATTTACTGTATTCATATCTCATATTTCAACTCATATTTGAATTGTAAAATTTTAAAATCATCTGATGTTGCTATACAGTTATATGAAAATAGTTCAGATTATTTGAATTTATTTCCCGTTATCCCGTTTGCTAAATAGCAGCATTTTTTAATTATATTTCATTCAGAATTTATAATTATGTCTGTCTCCTTAAAATTTAATTCCTCATTCTTTCAATTTTAAAAGAAATGAGATTTGATTATTTATTTTATTCATTTTAAATTATAAAATATTTTCGATTTCTTCCTTCAATCATAGACTAAATTCTTTTAATCATATCGCCGAATGAAATGTAATAAAATCTTCGAAATATTTTGCTTTTTAATTAGATTATTATTTATAGTTAAATAACTTTATTTTCAGACAATAGGTTAATATCAATGAAATTTCATTTCAATATCAATGGGGGAAATTTATGTTCCAAGAACATTTTGCTGTCTAAAACACCTTTATAAAAAGAAAAGTAGATTTCAATGTGTGAAAAAGGGAAAATAAAATGTAACTTAACAATAAGAATTAATTTAATTACTAATGAGACTTGTGTTATTTTTTTTGTGTAATCTTTAAAATGAGTAAATTCAAAGAGATTTAGTTTAAACTTGCTTTCTAAATGCATCCAACGTCTTTCGCCTGATATTACAATAACACATTATAATTCCACGGAGTAGAAGATGGTATCATTCATGGAAGAAAGGGAAATATACATATTCCCCTTATTCTTATGAATTGGGAGTAAACGTCGTCATATAATCTATTTCAAGGCGAAAACTGCCTGTGCAGAAGATTTATTTTTCTTGATTCACATAACAGTGCTTTTCTCTGGGGAAAAGTAGTGCATTCAGTACAACATCATAAAAGGACTGTTTTGAAAGTTATAAATGATTCTTTCCGGAGTGTAAGAAACTCGAAATGAAGGACAGCATATGCTCTTTCACTGATGAATTTTGCTGGCAAAGAATTTACAGATTGCTTCTGAAAGACTCAGCTCAGCCACTGGGGAAAATTGTATTTTTTTCATACTTTTATACAAATTAAAGAGGTAACTTATACAATATAAATAGATATAAAACTCAATAAGGATATGAATTATATATTATGTGAGAAAATAGAAAATTCAATAAGAAGACGGATATGAATACAGATTTTTGCAGTTATATATTCCTCAAGTGATGGGAGGACAAAAACAACCTCAAACAACAAATAGATATGACACCAAAATGTCATTTAATAATGAAATATGTCCTTTAATAATTATCTAACTGGAATAAATTTCGTTTACTTTAAAATTGAACTATCTGAATTAAAGCAATAAATTATCATAATATTATGATTGCATTTATTAAAATCCATTACATTTCCGATTCGTTTTGAAAACTTTTAATGATAAAATTTGAAGACCCACATGAATTTTAAAAATTATAATATTTTATTTTTAATAATATTGATTAGTTTTTAATGAAAAATACTGTTTCTTATATTCATGTTGGAACATGACGTTTTGAGAATGATGTTTGTTACGTAAACAAAAATCCGTAGGTGAAAGATAATTTTTTAATATTCACGTGCATATAAAAAAAATTAGTTTTTAATAACATGCCATTCCATTCACAAAAGTTCTGATTAAAAAAGGTAATGACTACCGCAAATAAGCTCTAGAAAAATGTCCTTTTGAGCACGTGATTATATGAAATGAAATAAGTAGGAAATGTGATAATTTTTTAAACAATAAAGGCAGAACAAAGTTTTTTGGATCAATTGCAATACTAAAGTGACTCATTTAGTGAGTTTCATTTAGTGAAACCATTAAAATGAATAAAAATTTAGTCCAACTTGCACGAGTACGTGGTGCTTGGCCGTCGAAGAAATTAGGTTCTGACATGATACATGGAAATTTGCTTGGCAGATTTCATTTTAATCTTTGTTTTTTACCGTACTAATAATACAATTTTTATATATTTATCATAATTATAGATTTTAAATATTACTGTAGAGAATAACTATTGTTTCCGAAACTTAATTCTAGTTAGTGCCTTATTTGGGAAATCAGTTTTAGAATTTATTAAATATTTTAATAACTAAGAATATATTAGTAAAGCTATCTAACAATCTATAACTGTTAAAAATTTCAAAACCCTACTATATGAAAAAGTAATTGAAAATGCATTAACGAAGTCTTCTTTCCAAGAGTAGGAAAAGTAAAAGCGTTTAAATATCCTTTTCCTCTGTTTTTTAAAATTTTATTTAAAAGAAATTATAATTCATTTTTTCATATATATTTTTCTCTTTTTAGTGATAATAGTAATAGCATAAATGAGAATGATCGAAATTTTCTAGAAATATATGTAAAAAAGTAAAGCTGAAAAAATGTTATTAATGTATGTTGTTGAATCTCAATTGCCGTTTTTACATTTGAGAATTTTGCTGCTTCAATAATTTCAGTTAATAGCAGGCTTTTGAATAAATCATTGCTTTAAAAAATTGAAAGCAGTTTCGCATTTATTCAGCTTAAAATATTAAGTCACAAAAACAAATCCTCTATTACGAAAGGATATAGATATAGTATTATAATTAAAAAAGAAAAAAAAGTCAACTGCATTATAGTTTCAGGAATATTTATTCAAAACAATTGTATATTTTCTCTTCAGTAATTATTTCGATAGAAATCATTTGCAAGAGAAATATTTCTTTCGGTTTAAGAAACCATAATTTTTGAAGTTGAGAAAAATTACTTTTTTGAATTTTCATGCATAGGGAAGGGGGGGGGAATAAATGTTTGTTTTCATAAGCATAAATACATAAAATACTTTTGCCTTTCGATAAAAAGCCCCTGTGGGTAAAAGAAGGATCTGAACTTTGTTGTTCTAAGCTATGCTTATGCAAAACAAAGGAAAATCGTTTGAATATAATTGATATAATACTAAATGTATTACGAAAGAAATAATTTTTAAATTTTTAACAATGACTATAATACATGTTAAAATTCTCTATAAAATTACAAAAAAAAATCACATTGCATTTTACATATTAATAATGTAGAAAATTTCAGAAAAAAAGTAAAATTCAAAATATAAATCTTTTGTAAGTAAAGAAAGTTCAACTAAGAAAGTTCAGTAAGCAAGAAAGTCAACTAAGCGATAGGCTGTAAATGTAAATAAAATATGAATAGCTCAAATCAAAGTTACAAATGACTTATCACTTCAGTCAGCACTTCACTCTTGTTGGGTTCTTCTTAATATTGTCGATTTTTTTTGAACACCAGTCGTGAAAATCATTTCATAAGCAGATGTTACTATTCACAGACACCAAGTTAAATTGTCGCAATTTTAAAGCATTTAAAACATTTCAGTTTTGATAAAATTCAAATAATATCAAGGAGCTTCTGAACCTGATATGCCCTTTTGAATTGTTCGAAATTCTTTTGTTCTATATTTTTAAAATTTGTGGGGGTATTAAATAAAAACTGATGCTGCTGCTAAAAATATTTGCACTACAAAGCAGAGTTTTATCCTCAGCTCTTATAAATATTATCTGCCTGAAGATATGTCGACAAATTTTTATGTTAAAACATTTATACTTACTCACTTTTTAAGATGACAACATTCGAAAACGATATTTTGCATAGATTGCTGTAGATAGATATTTAAATATGCTTTTCAAAAATGCATATGAGTGTTACACATATTTACTTGGGTTTTTAATTTTTGATTGTGATTTCAATACTGTTATATTTCCACATATAAACATTCATCTATTGATGATTGTGATTTAAAAATAAATTTCATATATCAAATACTTTACAATTTTTCGCCAAAACATTATAGTTTTATATCTTTTTATTTTTATTTCCCTCTTAAAAACTAAAAAAAGATAAAATAAAAATTTATTAAAATTTAAGTTTTTGAAAATTATTTAATTTGAAAATTCATTATTGTTGTTTTTTACAATAATTAATATTAAATCTTGAATAGTATTATTTTCGAAATATTTTCCTTACACCCTTAGTGCCTCAAAATTAATATGATTGAATATTTTTTTTAATTATCTTATAATGTCTGAAAAGATTTCAAATCATATTCACTGTATAATTTTTGAAAATACGACATACCATTGTCGAAAGAAAAAAATATCTGATTTTCTCATATGTAAACGAATAGCCTTTTCTCTGGATGTAAAAATATCAATCTATTCTGCTTCATATGCTATTAATACTGATATCCCGAAAATTAAATTAATAATTTTCTTTCTAATGATACCTTTTTTTTATTCATAAGTTGCCAGAAACTTAAATGCGAATTCTGAGCTTTCTTCCATCGAAATAGACAATTCAAAGTAATAGCAAAGTTAATATGCTTGACTCAAAGTTCTCAAACTACAATCCAACGAACTCATTGTGATGTGTCTGCTAGGTATAGATAGAGAAAATTTAACAGTGAGGAATTAATTTAGAGCAAAGCTGTTTGAGGCTAGTTCTAATAAAACCCCACCGCTGCTCTAAGCTTCCACACAAGAGGGCTACCCTCGGATTCACTAATTGTTCAAAACAGGATTTATTGAAGTGGTTTCTAGAAAGTGATGAAGAGACGGAAACACGTCCTCCACTCCTCCCGAGTTCCGATGAGAGCACTGTTGGAGACCGGATCAAACGCCCTACTGTTCAGAGAAGATTGCTCTTTGATTGAATTCCTATTGTAAAGATTCTTTATGGATACCCGTGTAGATAGAAGAATAGAAAATAAAAACTTTTACTAAACAACTAAAACTTTTATGGTTATTTACAGATTAGAAATTATAAATTAAGCCCAGCTATTTTTAAAAGAGCTTCCTAAACCTATTTTAACTTTATATTTTTAGAAGTATTTTTGAGATGATAGTTTGAATTCCATATTTTAACATATTTGCAATGTATAGAGGAATTTTGGAACTGAAAAACAATTTTTATATAGATTTAGAAATAAGCAGGTAAAAATTTTTTTAAATGTATTATCATAAATGACAGTGACTTCTCCGTTTGATTTTGCCGTTATGCATATACTAGCTGTATCATTAAAATTGGCCTCATTGTAGATATAAATTTCATAACAAAATTTGCTATAAATTATAAGAAATTTACCTCAACTTTTGGTTTATCCTATGAAATTCGTACAATTTTAAATAATTAATTACAGTATTCCCTTTGGAAAATTTCATCTTGTTAAAACTGAATCTAATTAGCAGTATACGTATCTTCAAAACTACCCTTTGGTCAATTTTTCATATTTTGTGTCAATTTCACTTTTATCATTTTGCATTAAAAGTAAATTCAATGAATATAAGCTGCATATTCTAGATTATAAAAAGAGAACTTTCGTAAGAATATATATGTGTAGGATTGAAAGGTTGCAAGTTTATATTTTATAAAGGCTAAAAGTTTCAAATTTTATGAATATTTTCTTTATATCAATAGGTATAAAAATTCCTAAATTAATCTAACTCAATGTTAAAGATTCCTCATTAAAACATTATTTATTATTTCCATACCTAAAGCTTAAATATAATTAATCAGAAGAAATATATTTATTTTGAAAGAAATCAGGAAATACAATCAAATCAATTATGTCTTATTCCCTTGAAAATTATATAAATTATGTCCCATTCCAATAAAATTATTTTAATACTTGTCTCTTATTTGATTTAAAAAAAATTAAAACTCATTATGCACTTAATTGATGATTGTGATTTAAAACAAAAAAGGCAAGTAAAGACAGCTCTTCCCTGTATTTTAAAGAAAAATTTGAAGTAGTTTACTTTTGAAAGTAATCTGCATAGTAAAAAATAGTTTTCACTTTTATTGAGGAAAAAGTGCTTTTATAATAGAAAATTTTAACCATACAAAAAATAACACTAGACAGTTATTTAAAGTATTTTTTTTTCTTTACTAATAATGGAAATATAATTTTCTTGCTATTCGTTCATTCCCATACCAACTTTTGCCACAACTTAAAAACTTAAACATTTCAGAATTTTCTCAATGCCCTAAAATTGCTACTTTAATTGGTTACCTTTAGACGTAATTTATGCATTATAATCATTAATGACTGTGCTAATTATAATGGTCATCATCTTAATATAAATACTAGATTAATCATTCCCTTTTTCTTTGGAAGTGGGAAAAGTCATGGATTTTTAAATTGTTTTTTTTTTAATTCTTAATTTTACAGCATTCATTAATGCGAATAAATGGGACGTTATCAGATATTGAAGAAAAATCTTCGAAAGCGAATCGATAATAATTAAAGATAAAAAAAAGAGAAAAAAAAAACGTTCTCAATTTCACTATCAACCAAAACGTTTGAAACACCTGAATGCCGAAGGAATTGTAAAATTTTGTTTTCTTTTACATCGGATTTGCATCTTTTGAATCACTTTGTATAAAGATATTCGGTTAAATAAAGAAAATTTGTGAATGTAGAATGGAAACATATTTCTGAGTCATTGCTTCAAAATACGCCTTCTTTCGCTAACTTTCTATTCATAATTATAAAGCCACGACACACACACACACACACACACACACACACACACACACACACACACA
>JAOUZG010031916.1:3449765-3468974 GCA_026289955.1 Argiope argentata | reverse complement strand
CACACACACACACACACACACACACACACACACACACACACACACACTGGGTGGTTTGCTGTACACGAGACCATCGGACCCTGAACAAGGAACAGGGAGAACGCGGAACTTTGAGACGATCTAGCAGACAAATCATACAGGTGTGACTGTTCACACTGTTCCTTCCTGCTTCTGGATAGAGGACACAACTGTGTACACACCTAAATGCGTTACCAACTAACCGCGCCATGGTTGTTGTTTAGTCTATCTCGTTTTCAATTGGTTGCCCCTTATATAAAATACTATCTTCCTTTCTTAGAGCTCACTCTTTGAGAATTTCTTCTATATTAAGTTCAGTATTAAGTGTGAAAAGCATTAAAGAAAAATTAATTTTTAAATAGATTTTAACGTTAAAATTATTTTTATTTTGTTGATTAAGGCCTATTCATAATTCCAATTTCTATTATCAAGTATTTTATTGAATATATCCATCCCAGATTCAAATAAAATTACATCTATAAAAACTTGTATGTCTTTTCGTGTGAAAAACTAGATTATTTACTTCTTTCTATGCATGCACCTTTACCAATTGTTAAAAACATTCCAATGTTTAATTGAAGTGACATTTATCGTTTGTCCTTCTTCCTACAAAGAATTAATCATGAGATGTTAGTCTTAAAAACCCCGCTAATGTTTTAATGAAGATAATAGTTCTAGTTTCGAAAGCTGCGAAAATTGCTTATTTGCATTTCTAACTACACCAGATCCTTGATAATGATCAAAATCTACATAATAACTGTGACATGAAACGCTTTTTTCCCCACTCTTGCACGCCTTCATACATACTTGAAAATCGAACAGAAAAAAAATGCAATTACACTTACATTTACTGGTGTGGAGTAGTCATTAATAACTCGATAATGGTTGCTTCATTCTATTATTAAAAGAGCAAGATTCTGAGTTCCTCGGGAATATTGTCGAGTTATTTATAATTTATTGTGAGCTTCAAGCTTTTGAAAGTTCCTTGATACAATCAGCTGTAGCAATAATGTGACTAAATTCTATTTTTATCAGCGATAAAAAGAATAAACATTCAGTGTTACAAATTTGAAGAAAATTACTTTTATTACTTTTTACAATATACAATTATTTAAGGGGAAAACTATGTAATAGTTATTATTTTATTAAAATAATTTGATTTTTCTTAGTTATTTCAATGCATAAGTTATGTTCAGATGATTGTTCAGATAATCATGCAATTTGTTGAGTTGCTCGGAATATTATTACAAACTCGGGTTTCTTTCACGTTTTGTTAGCCGATGAAATAAACAGTCTTTTATTAACGAACGAGTACTTTTATTACACACAAAGAAGAGAATGCTAGCCGATAAATATTCTTTCGTCACGAACGCAGGCACACGACAACAAATTGCAGCCCAGAAGTAGCAATTAGAAACAAAAAAAAAAACCACAGCACACGAAGCGGTCAAACAGAAATCAAAAGGAGGCAAAAATCTTTGTACCCACTCTGTGGCCTCTCCAAACGTTTGCAATTCTCTACTGTCTCTTCGCTTTAGATGTATCCAAATATCGACTAATCACAGCACTAATGGATACTCCACACACGACACGGTGCTGCTTCCACTATACACAACAGAACTCGGCACACAGCTCAATTCAGTTTCTGCTTATATATATGATATACCAGAAAGAATTATAAATAATGTAGTATGCAGACAGCTCATTAATTCTGTATTGTTTAAGTTCTAATTTAAAGATATAATATTCGAGACAACTTAATTTGAAAATCAAACCCATACAGATTTTTTTATCGTTAAATGGGGACATTTGTGAACTTAATGTACTATATATAGGGTTTATTTATATCACTAACTACCTTTCTTTATCATTAGCTATTAAAACATATCTTATTGCTATGACATAAATTTTTATTCCATTGACACCTTGAAGAACTTTAAGATTGTAGTGGCGAAAAATTGTTTAAACACGCAGCCGCCAGTTTGGCGATATTATTAGTGAGTCGCTAATGCCACCATTCAAAGAGTAGAATTTTTATTTCGTCATCAGAGCTATTAAAGGAAGTTGGGAAATATTGTACTTTTTTTTATTGCTAGAGCTCTTTAAAGTTCGCGATATAGATAACTGTCAATATAACACAGCAAAGCAGATTTTTATGACCCTAGATAAAGTTTCAAAAATAAGCTAAACTTCCTCACTATTATTGAATCTTTTGGAGAAAAAAATTAACTAAATGCTCAGTGGTGAGGTATAGGCTGAAGAGATTTTTAATCTTTGAGAAAAAAAGCTCTTCTTACTAAAATTTCTCAGCAATTTAAATTGATTGATATTTTTTAAATATCTTAAATGACTGTAAATAATTGGAGAAGTTTTTATGAAATTATTTTATCAAATGTCAAATACGGTTTAATCTTTTCGGTAATTACCGACTTTTTAAGAAACAACTTAAAGAAAAATGGAAAAATTATACGAGAAGTTGCGATTTTTAAATGAATATTATTTTTAAATGATGAGATAAAAATATTCTTTTTCAAGTTTATGAATTTTAATTTTAGGAATGACGGTGAATTTTGAATTTTTTAAATGGGGAATAAGATGAATTTTACTTAATATTTAAAATATGCCTTTGTTATTATTAAATATTGTTATGCTTTTAGCGTAGCGGGTTCGGATTGAATGGACTTTACTTGAGGAGAGCATAAACAAATTTATTTACAGCTATTTACAGGATGACTTGATAAAGTAAAACTTCAGATAAAAAAAAACAATCCTGCAGTCAACAGTCACTTACAGGGTAAATGTAAGACTTACGCACAATAAAAACAGACTGCAAAACAGCTATTGTAAAGCACAGCAAGTAATAAATCACAGTAAGCTCAATAATACAGCGTTAACAGCAAACGTAAACATAGCTCAGTAATCCTCTAGTCCAGCCCATAGAGCTGGTATATAAATAGAGGGCGCCAGTCCTATCTTTCTTGTCTCCGTACCAGTACGCATCATAAGCACGTGTTGTGGGAGGAATCTGAGAGTATAGATACCCTTTTTGGCGACGTATCCCAAATCTCGGTAAACTCAAAATCTGTCGCGCTAACTTTTGCTTTCCCGCCATTGTAATTTCTGGTCGATTTTCATTTCCTGGAAAGTGTATTTTTTTCTTTTCTTGTTTAGAAATTATTATACAAAGCAAAAACAAGTAAATCGATTTCGAAGATAATTCTTCATTTTCAAAACACAAATAACTGAATTTGTTGACTTGAATCATGTTAAGTTTTTAGCTTCTTTTTTTTTGCATTAATTAAAAGTAATTATTTTTCTTATTTAAGTAAACACTTTATTTCTTTTATTCACCTAAAAACATCTTTATATTTTACATGTTCAAATATTTTCTGTAATTATCTCAAACAGATTTTTAAAAATACCTTTATAAAAACAGATTATAAAAGTGACATAAGCCTTCCCCCCCCTTCATAATACGGTGTTTATGCATAAATCAATTACTATCCATGTTATTAGAGAGAGAAATTATAAAATCTTAAATTTTATATTTTTAACTTTTACGATTTTATTTATAATTGTAATTATTTAACTAGTGCTTCTTAAAATCAATAAAACAACAAAATACTGATAAGAACTACATATCTTGATATTAATTATTATGTATATTTGTAATTAACAAGTAATATATAAAAAAATGTAATCAATTCCAACTTAGATTATTAGAGAAATTTTTTAGCTGCTTTTTATTAAATAGCTACAACTATTATATATATTAGAGAATCACAATATTAAGCGGCAAAAAAAGCGATTTTCCTTACAATTTTCCATTCTATACTGGCCTAATAATTACAATTACAATAAATAATTTATCAAAAGTTATAGTAGCAGTGAAATTTTATTGTAAGCTTTTATTTTTATGAAGCATTTTTAAGGAAAATTGCCGTATAAAGTAAACATGTCATAAAAATTTGTTTTACAAAACTTAAGTTGGATTTAATGTCGTTCACGATATAATACAATTCAAATACTTATGGTAAAAAATGAATAATAAATTGGAAATTTATATATTATTTCTAGATAATAAGGAACTTTATAAGTAATAAGTAACTTTATTTGCAATAAAATAAATACACAATTATTAATCGGTCAATAATGTTTATATAAACACTTGTACTAGCGAGAAAAAAATCACGCCAAGCTATCAGCCAACTGCGAACAATACATTCGAGCTTAAAATAAAGCAAATAACCAATTATAATGCAGTTCCATGAGTTTAAATGAACCTTAAAAACAAGTTAAACAAAGAAAATACAATTAGTTAACCAAACTATGAAATATTATTCAGTTATAACACTAAAATCACTGAGTGGTCGAGGTAATGGAATTTTAAAATGAATTAAAATGGATATAGACAGAATATGTATATTGTACAAACCTGTGAAATGATATTAGACTATCCTTAGAAGATTTTTCTTTGCATCCAAATGCGCAGCAATAATGCACCATGGTTTAAATGAGCTTTAAAGTTGAACAGTTAAAAGCGAGAAAAGATCTCCCATTGAAATATAATGGGAATGGATAATGCGGTTACAGCGAATACAAATTCTATACCCACAGCACGTGTTTCTTATCTTGTCCCACGGCCTAGTAGGGTTGCACTCCCTCTATTGTATACCAGCTCTATGGTCCAGCCCGGCGCTTCTCTTCCAAGAGAAAACTCTCAACTTACTGACTCACTGCCAGGTAATGGCAACCCGTCTCTTACATAGCCGACTGATTGCGCGCCCAAAAGCACGCGATACAACGCGCCGCTTCATGAAGGAGCCATCGGCTACCAGACTATTCTTTTCGCCAAACCAACCCGGCTGGGCGAAGCTCCTCTCCAGTTTCATAAGCTCTCGCCTGCTCGTAACAATATATTATTTCAAAATTTTTGCTCAGCAGCAAGTATTCAATAACTTTTAGTAGCAACTTTGGAACTCCATCTTATAATAAACTTGTGGTGAAAGTTTCATAAGCTAGATAACAATACGAGTTTCACTTTTGGCTAATGGCTAAGTAATGCGGCAACAAACCCTAACGCTCTGAGTTCGATATTTATGCTCAATCCTGTAAACATCTTCCACAAGCGAAATATAACATTGTATTTATTTCCCATTCATTAAATTTTCATTAATAATTCGAAGAGATTTTTTTTGTGCCTAATTTGCACAAATATATCTTTTTTAACTTCCAAGAGTCCCATTAAATAGATAAGTTTGCAAGATCTGCAACAAGTTATGATTCGTATTATTTAGATGCAGAACTGAAAAAATCTGCAGCAATTTTTAACACGCATTGTTTTGATACAGCACTGACTAAATCTACAATAATTGATGCTTTTCATTATTTAAATAAATTGTTGACAAAATATTCAACAATTCATCGTTTGCATTACTTAAATACATAGTTAAAACGATTCGCAACAATTGATTTTTTTGCACTATTTCACTTTCAAAATGTAAACGAACTAGAACTTTGATTTTAGTAATCGATTCAATCATTTAAGCATGAATATAAGGACTTGTGCTAAATATTATCAGAATGAAATAAATTGAATTCAATATATTTTACAATACATTAATCATAGTGATCACTCCGAAAGAAATTTAAAAAAGGAGAAATAATTTCTTTTAAGATATATAGTATGCTTGAATAAAAGTATTTACGATAAGATTCTAAGAACGTGAGGTAACCTTTTGATTTAAGTTTATATATATATTAAGTGTATAATATTTGTAAAGAATTACCGTACAAATTAATATATTTTAAATTCAATACAGTAAGTTAAAAAATAATTGTTTTTAAGATATTTTTAACGAAAGGGGATTGCATTTTATGATAATTCTGAAAGGCCGAGGCACTACAATTTTTTTATTAATAAATCATATTACTTATTTATGACTTTTTCAGTTTATTGTTGAGTATAACATTCAAATAAATATAAATACAAAAAAATTAAGAAGTATTTTTCTCATAGTTCATTTAATTTCAAGTATTGAAATCTAAACAAATTTCCTTGTAGATAACTATTTCTTTCACAAATCTACCCTAGCATGCGGTATGCTCCTTCTAGGTTACGGGGGTTTCATGTAAGTAATGCAAAACTTGTTCAGGAATTGCATCTTCACTCACACCCGCTTTGAAATTGTCGCTATCAGAAACGGGATCCCAAATTTGATACAACACAATGCGAAATTAATAACTCCAACTGTTACTTTTTAGATATAAATAATAAATTCGCAATACCAAATTTTCTACTTAAATTTGATTTGACAAATTTAACAAAAAAAATTTATTAAATGTTTAAAATTATAAGTTAAATGAAAGTCAAATAATTTTCAGGTTAAAACGATAAATCATCCTTTTAGTGCAATTGAATTATTTAAGCCATATTTTCAAAAAATTCAAAGGTATAATCATTGCTTTAGAAAAATAATAGTTTTAGAATCTATTATATTTATTAGAAATAATAAAGAAATTAAAAAGCATAATAATTGGAAATAATTATTAAGTGGTAAATCTGTTCAGTTATCTTAAAGTTCCTATCATTATATCGCCAAATATATTCTAAAGGTAAATTGCAAATGTCTAAAGGCAATCTAACTAATGCTGCTCTTAACAACATCAATAAAGTCTTACCTATGTTTACTGATTTGGATGTCTCTTTCTCGAAATGTCCTCTTTATTGATATGTTGAACTGTTGACTAGTACTTGCTACCCTCAGATGTCAAGCCTGCTTCCTCTTAAAATGCTGTTAAGATTTTAGACCGAAATTCAGAGAGTTTTCCCTTCGAGATTGAGAATTTAATTCAAATATGTGTATGAGCACTCATAACCCATTGCTCCTTAACCGAAATTCACCGACCTTGCCAGTAGCTTGTCAACTAATTATTGACATGGAACGTTTAATATTAAGGGTAAACTAAATGCAAGGCTTTTGAAAGCTATTCGTTATAAATGCCCTATGTGAATAACTGTATAAATTGTGTCTTAATAGGCTTTCATATCTCCGAAAAATATTCTCAGTACAGATAATTATTAAAAAGAATTTTTGTTGCGGTTTCTAGGAAGGAATGGGATAAAGGAAACATATTCTTCACTCATGCAATTTCCAGTTCGGGCGTGCTTATATTTTCGGATTATGATCGACATTATTAATAGCAGCTACCTGTATCTACTTATATTTACCGCATTAAGATGATTTGATCAAATGTATGGTTCGTTGAAGATGAATAGAAGTGATATCAGGAATGTTAAACGATTTGTTGGATCAAATAAGATTTGCGTACGTTTAATTATTCAGGTTGATATGATATAGTGATTTATTTCAGATTTAAAAGAGTTTGTTTCAAATACTTTAGTTCCTTACTGATATTTAGTAAGATTATTAATGTGATCATTTATAGAAAATGAATTTCTGAACAAAAAATATTTCTGTATACAGGATAAGTTATCCATGCTTTAATTGACGATATATACAATCCAAATTATTAATAATCTTATTCATTGTTTTGTACAGTTTAATTTTTATCATACCAGTGTTTCTAAGTTGGGTCTTGTTGTACACACACAAATTATTAATAATCTTATTCATTGTTTTGTACAGTTTAATTTTTACCATACCAGTGTTTCTAAGTTGGGTCTTGTTGCTGAAAATTTCTTAAATTAACCAACATTTTTGCAGTAAGGTTTGGTTTGATTTCACTCCCACATTGAAAATATGATTAAAATTAATCGAACATTTTATTTTATTACGATGGATTTTACTGTTTTCTTCGAAGTGTATTTTGCTTTCTTTCACTTTTCTATTTACTGATAGCTACGGTGTGTATTACTGAATACATCTAGAAAAACTGTTTGTACTTTTTTTGTATATGAAATATACATAAATAGAAAATATTATACTTATTAAAAATTGGGAATTTAGGATTTTGGCGAATCTCAACATTTCAGATTCCCTGAATTCGAAAAGAACATTTTAGGAACTATGACAGTCTATTTATGTTTGACGATATGGGGATTTGAGAATGCAAAATTACTTTGACTTGATGGATGAAATTTTATACTCAGATTCAGTATACAATGTATAATTTAAAATTCCATTCGGTAGAATATTTTATTAAATTTATTAACGAGACATCTGTCTACTCAACTGTCAGAGTACAAGTTAACTCGATAAACGCGGAACAAGAAAAGCTATAAGAACAAAATATGATTTCCAGATTATATATATATATAATATTTGGAACCAAATTTCTGTAGGAGATTAATGGTTGTCGCTCTGCACTTCCCCTAAATATAAATACAAAATCTCTAAAGACTTAAATAAATCAAATTTGGCATGATCTTATTATTACAAATTGCAATTAAATGTCGGTTTCAACCGTCTTCTTACGTACAACCGACCACCCCACTACCACTGAATGAAGCAGTTTCGACAGATTTTGCTGTGAGCGTCTGTTGTCTTTAGTATAACTTCTTCCTAGCTCTGACCGACTACCTGAAACTAACATTCTCTTCAAGGCAGCCACAAATTGGTCAATATTTGCCCTTCATCTTCCCATATACTTACCATCCAGTTAAATAAGAATCAGGTCACTACTTAAAAGAAATGTCCTCAAAATTCTCAATATTCCTCAAAATTCTCTTTTAACACTTTAAAACTTTTAAACAGCTGCTAAAAAACTGACAACTTTTAACATTATGTCTTTCAGTATTTTAAGATTATCTCGTGGCTTGAAACTTTACAGAAATCATCATTATCTATTTTCAGATTTATTCTTAATTACACGATTTCTATGCATTTCTTTGAATAAAAAATTATAAATAACCCTCAGATTTATTTGTTTTCGGTTTTATTTTCATGAAAAAAGTTGACCAAATATGTATTCCACTATCCGGTTCTTACTCTTTAAGCAATCTCATGACGGCTACCTTTCTCCAATCATCGCACGTTGGATTCAATGAATTCGCGCGAAAGGTAACGAGATAAATTCCACTAATACACAAGTAATATTTTTATTTTTACTGGACTTTGAGCCACAAAGTCTTCATTTGAGAAAATATAAATCTGCTATTTGTGAAGCTTGTCATATTTTCATAATCTTATGAGCAGGGAAAGGGGCCCTATTTTTATAAAACAGTCTGCGAAGAAGTGTCGATAGACAATTTCTTATTATTAATTACCTTATTTGTTATACATATCTTGAAACATTTCGTAAATATAATAATTACTTTTGTTGGAAAAGTAAACTTCATAAAACATGGTTTCTATAAGAGAAATTAATTTTTTTATTTTAATTGTTCAAAGCTTTATATGTATAATTGACTTGTACAAAAAAATCTCCTAATGATTCTGTTAAAAGTGATAAAAATTACACTAGTTTCGTAATAATTGTGCCAGAGAGAAAAATCCAATCAATAAAGCATTTAATTAGATGCCCAAAGTTTATTAAAATAACATTGCATGAACGAAAGTTAGTAAAAACACTAATTCCTCTTCATTTAATTGAATCATCATTATCACCATTTATTTAAATTACTTATTTAATTGGATATTTTAGGTAAACCACTTTAACAAAGAATAAATGAGTTAAAATTTCGAAAATACGCTTTGCGGTCTTTAAATGAGCTGACACTCATTTAAAGGCCTGATCAATTGTGGTCACTAAAGCTGCCTTTAAAATGAATTTTCTAAAAAGGAGACGTCAAAATCCATTTGATAATCAGATAATAGTTACAAGATGTTTCGCAAATGATTTTGGAAACATCAGTTATTTCTAATTTACAAATAAATTGTTTTATATGATCAATAAGGGAACACCTCTAACTTTTCTATTTGCTGTCGTATTTTCACAAAATCAAGGCCATTGAAAATTGCTTATGTTCACATGCTTCTTTAAACTGGCACCATGATCAACCGAGGTAATTGAAAATTTTAATTAAAAATTCGAAAATTTCCCATACCAGGTCATATACAGTTGTTACCCATCAATTCATTTTTCCTAAAGGAACCAAAATATTTATTTGTATGCTTCTAATGGAAATTTCTCTGTTTATATTAAGTTTTAAAAACTAGAAATAGTTCATTATAAAAATTTACTTTCTGCGACATTTTCTATCTATATTTCTCAATTTTTCAGATTGCCTTTAAACACGTTATCTTACCATACAAATACAGATACAATACAGATGAAACAAATTTGTAAATAAATGTTTTAATAGGATTGTTATAAATAACATAGTAAATGTTTTACATGGTATTAAAGTTCAAAATATCACCTAACATTTTTCAACATAGATGTAATAGTTTTCAAAATAGTTGTAAGAAACTCTCCAAAGTCTCTTCGTAAATCTTTAAAACGTCTATTTGTTTAAAATTGCAGATTTTTTTTAATTGCCTGTGTCTAATCCGCCGCGATACAATATTTTAAATAATATCATAAAATATTTAAGTATCATGAATATCATAAATTGTATTATCTCTATATAAGTTGTTTTTTTAGAGTTTTTAAAATCTAAAATAAATATATTTAATCATTTAATATAAAAGATGAGAAATAATATTTATTTAAAAAAAGAATACGTCATTGGACTGCAATTTTTAGCTTAATTATTTATATTTTATAATCTTGGATAAATCTTTGGAAGAGTTAATACTCAATAAATAGCTGATAGAACAAAATAAATGCTTTATTTTGCTATTAGTAACGTGAGATTTACTTAAAATCTAATAGCTTTTTGACATCTTTAAAAGGGGATTTAAACAAATAAAATTAAATACCAAGAGCTACTGTAAGTTTTAAGAAAGTCATTTGATACACCTTTAGAAATGGGTTTATTTAAAAAAAATCATTTAAATTGGCTAAATGATCTAAATTTACAGGTTTCCTTAATTAAATTTTAATCAACATGAATTTTATAAAAATGTGATAGCAAAAATAAAATTATAGAACAGTTTCATTATATTTTATTGATCGTACGAAATTAAAGCGATTTTTATTTACATTGAAGTAATCCTTTTATTATCAAAGAGAATTCTGTAATAAAACACCTACCTCCAAATGCTGATATCGAAGGACTATTATCAGACTTTCGGATTCTTTTATTATGTTAGTACCGTGCTTGTTTTGGTACTGTTGTCTAGTATCACCCTTTTTTGATGAATTTAGGCAATCAAATTTTAAAGCGATAAATGATACTTTTCCATTAGCCGGAAGGCAGGAAAAGTCACTAAAAAAATTTGGCGTAATTCTACATTATTTGTCGATTTTTCACATTCAAATCACTGCATAAAATTTGACGAAATTCTATATTTGGCAATTTTTTGCTACCACCCGGCTAATGGAAAAGTATCAGATAAATACATTTTATCTTCATGTGTAAAATATATTTGTGAATAATATTTGTAGATGAACAATTCTCTTCTTTATTGCAACGAATGCAAATATATGAACGATTATGACTTTAATTCATTCATTATTACTAATTTCTTTTAAAATTTGAATTCATTAATATATTTTTATTAAGTTAGTAACTGATTTTTTTTCTTCATTTGAATAAACTTTTAGAATGGAAATAATAATTTATAAAAATGTATTTGTTTTAGTATGTTTAAAAGTTAAAGTATTCTTTTTACATATCCCTTTTCTTCACATTTTCTCCTTTTAGGAGGATAAATGATATATTCCTCCCAAACATTACATCTATTCAGGGTCATTTTGATGTTAAGTTGTTCCGGATTGTGGTCTACAAATACTTATGGATGTAAACGAATTAATTAAAACACTATTAAATCCCAACAGCCAGATAAGAAATTATGTAAAAATACAAAATTTTCTGAGTTATAAAAAGTTAGGATAATATTAAACATTTATGAAATATAATTGGTCATTTTTTCTTTATCTAATGACATTTATTTTATTATCAGAATATTTACAAAAATCAAATATTGGTTTCAATATTATAGTCGTAAATGCAAACATCAAGTAATCTGGTATCATAAAATATAAATAACCCTTTTTTTAGTCCAAAAAGTTTGATAAAATAAAAAAAGAACTTGTAATAATTTATTAACATATATTAAAATATAAAACTAAATTGGTATTTTATTTAAAAAGGCAACTCATCTTGTGCACCATTTAGGCTTGAGTCTAAAACTGAAAGTGTTGTTAGAAATATATTTGGAAATAAGCATGGAAATGTCCCCAGATTGAACCCAATCAAGTTTTAAATAAATCTTATTTTCAAAAATTAACAGAGTTTGAGTTAAAAAACGCAACTAAAACTGTTTGTGTGTGTAATTATATCGATTTCTTACATATTAAGTAAAACACATTAGCTAATTTTCAACAAATGATAATAAAAAAAAAATACGTTTACGAGCTATGCTGCGACGCCGTTGCTTTATTTCTGCTTCACGAATTGGTCCTTGATCGCAACTGTGACATCACTGACCTTATGTAAGAGAAGTTGAAAGGAAGTGATGAGGCGATCTGATTGGTCTTTCATTAGTCACTGTACGACTTCAGAGTTTTGGTGTAATATTCGATGTAAAAGACGTTACTGAGGGTTTTTTTTTAATTTATTTTTTGTAAGGACCCTTTATGGAAGGAAAAGTGTATTATGGCGAAAAGGCAATGCACTCCCCGATGGCGTGGAAACTGATTTTGTTTGCGAAGAGGGCAATTGTCTGTGTGATAATTGTAGAAATAAGAAGGCAAATAATTATAAGATTTAGAGGGAATTACTGAACTGTCTTATTCCCTATGGCTGTTTAGGATTCGATCTGGTCGATGAATTCACGCTCTCCTCAAAAAGAAAGTCGTTGAAACCAGTCGCAAAGGCTCAAATTAATACTAAAATTGAGTTAAATAATAGATTTGAACTTTTGGTTAATAGACATGACATGAAAGTGACGCAGTTAAAAATAAAATTGAAGGAAAAAAAGTACCCCCAACCACTAATGCTAAAATATACCTAAGGCTATAATAAAATTCTAGAAAAGATACACACTTAATTCGGAGGCACAAATAATATACTTCCTTACGGATTCATAAAACATTTCTCTAAAAGCATAGAAATACATAGAAAATTGCAGGAATTCTGCAGAGTGTAATGTTTCGAATTTTATATCATCCATCCAAAAATACAAAACCTGTAAAAGTAGATTTTAAAGGACTATCTATTTAATATATAAATAAGGCTCTGGGAGTAAGGGTTGAAGATCGTGGATTTTTGGTAAACACAGTTGTCAGACTAACCCAACTAAGAAAGCGTATACTCCTCTTATTATTTCTTGCTTAATTAAATAGAAAAAATATTGTCAATCAAATATACAAAGTAAATTCAATAGATTATTTTAAAGTAACCGCAGAACGATTTCGTGGAAGAAATAAAATATCTCAATGCCACAATTACAATAACTTCGGTCATAAATCTGTTTCATGGAAGCCAAGGCCCATAAAATACAACGAAAAGCATCAGATTAAGGAATGCGCGAAAAAAAGAAGAAAGAAAACCCAATTTGTGTCAACTGCGAGCAGAAGATCGGCACAGCGGCATACAGAGATCGCCCTAAATTCCCCAGATTGCAAAACAAACAATTAAATAGAAATAATGTTAATATTTTCAAAACTAACTATATAAAACCAAATTTTTCCCTTACACATGCATTAAATCCCAATAAGCTCCAATAGGATAAATCACAAATTATTCAAAACTTACCAAATGTATACAGAAATCACCAAATTAGTGAAATAGCAGAAATTTTGATGGAATTAAAGAAATAAAAAAAACTATTCTCAAACTTCCCACAATGGTTTTTAGCAATCAGAGGAAGGAAAAAGGCAAAAGACTCTATGCCAAAACTATTGATTTTTGTTAACTCAATTTCCTAAACCATAATTTAATTTTAAAATCGTAAGAATTCAAGAACAATTCAAACGTTATTTCCCCTCCTTTGACAACAGACAATGGAAAATAATATTTATACAACCCTCCACACCGCATAAATATTAATATTTCAGTCATAATATCTTATAATTTTCCATCTCGTTTGCGGAAATTTCACAACAATTATAATTTCTACTAATAAATTGTTCTAAAATTTCGGAACAATTTCTAATTTTTAAAATGTTATCGATTTTAATTGTAATTTCATTAAAAATAGGATATATTAAGGTCTTGATCCATCTTTCAGTAGTTAGTCATTTCTCTTAAAATCAAACTCAGAATTACCTCTATATTCGACGAAATGAAATTATGTCATCCACGGGACTAATGAAATATTTTTGATTACAGCATTGCAATCATGGAAAAAAATGTATCCAACTATCAAACGAATTTTTTTCAAAAAAATTGAATTGTATTGGGATTATTAAAAATTACATAGTTTTGTTGTCAGACAATATATGAACAGCATTAGAATTTCATTTTACTGCTAAAAAGTAAAAGACCGATAAGTCCTAGTTCAATTTCACTGTTCATATGATCTTTATGAGGAAAAAAGCTACACTTATGATGAAAAAATGGAAATGGAAAGGCCTCCCTTCCCTAAATAATCAGAATGCTAGATATATTTAAATAACTAATGACATTTATTCTTTATTTATTTTATTTGTTTCCTCTTTGCAACGTGCAAATCCAAAGAAATCCGTCGAAACGAAAGAGTTTCTAAATGTCTCCTAATGCCTTTCGACTTCCTCTTAATAACAAATTATAATTCCTTGGAGTGGAAGATGGTATCTTCTGTGGCAGAATATGATACATATAAATTCCCTTTGCTCTTATGAATTGGGAGCAAATGTTGGCGTAAACTCTATTTCTAAGGAAAAGCTGCCATTGCAGAAGATTTATTTGCCTCTATTCACAAAACAGTGCTTTCCTCTGGAGAAAAGAAATATTTTCATCTGCAACATCATAAAAGGACGTTTCGGAAGTTGCAGTTGTTTCTTACGGACGTGCTAGAAAATCGTCAAATGGAAAAGCGTTCTTTCACTGATTAGTTTTTTGAAAAATTATCTATTTAATAGTTAACAAGATATTTTCTAAGGAAGCTAATGCAATGGAACTATTAAGGGGAACTGTATTTCCATCTTAATTTTATATAAATCCGAAGGTTTGATAATAATTAGAAGTTTTGCAGCCACTCAATTCTTGAAAGTTCTTAATAATCCCGAATACCGATTTCAAAAATAAAATGATAGAAAGTGAATTTGAAACATCCATCAGTAATTTCGGAGTTTCATTTGAACATGTGAGATTTTCTAAATAGTTTAAGATAACTATTGATACGTATTTATGAAACAATATCAAAATACATGTTAAATATGCATGCAAAAATAATAAAGACATTTATTAAAAAATTAAAATAATTATTTTTAAAAAAATAACCAAATAACTTTTATTTCCTCCAAATTTATTAATCATATTCATTTGTGGGGACCTTCTAATGGTTCACATATCCTGCAAGAATTCACATATCTTTCGCTTCATTGATCACTTGATACTTGCCTTCCAGAAATGGTAGGCGAGAGCTTGAAGGTGATACTGTAAGCTCGTTCTGTAACTCTCGTTCATGCATCTTTTAATGCGTTTTATGTCAGTTTAGTAATGTTTTAACCTTGTTATCTTAATAAATACATTTTCATGTTAATATTGGTGTTGCCATTCCCCATATTAGGATAAATTCAGAGTGGTGTATGGAGTGGGTATATGATATACGGATTGGATTGGTATATGGAGTGGGTGTATGGTGTATGGATTGGATGCGTATATGGTGTATGGATTGAAATGATAAATGAAGTGGGTATTCGGATTGGATTGGTATATGGAGTGAATATATTGTGTATGGATTGAATTTATATAAGGAGTGGGTATATGGTGTATGGATTGGATGGATATGTGAAGTGGGTAATATGGTATATGGATTGGACTGGTATTGAGAGATATATAGAGTGGTATAGGGACAAATCATAGTTATTAGTAATGCTCACATTTTTTTCCTCATTTTTAAAATCTTTTAAAGATCTGTGATGTATTTGCTGAAACTGAAATACACAAATCATTAAGTTAAAATTTGAAACATTTTAAATAGTTAGGATTTGTCAACAATAAAGAAACAGAAGCACAAATTTTAATCGATAATTACTAGAGACTTGACAATCATGATTCGATAATTTCCAAATTTTAATTTAATTATTAATAAGAGCAAACTATTTCTTAAAGGTCATTTTGATAGGTTTTATTTGCATTTGAGTATTTGCAATTAAAAATAACACAAAACACTTCAAATATTGATAATCACTAAAGTTTTGTTTGCTTTGGTAGAGTTTGCTTTTCTTTCTAAAAAATAAAACATTGAAAAGTAATTAGAATAATCGAAATTAGCTTCCCCAAATCCTTCAGCTATCTCCGAATCGTAGACTATATTTATTAGTTTGACTGAAATGATCGACAAATATATATATATATATATATATATAGCATTGTGTATTTGATTGAACTGATTAAATAATAGAAATAAATAAATATCTTTTATTATTCATGTTTTAAGGCTTTGCATATTCAACCTCCTTAAAATCAGAAAGCATTATTTATGATTATTTATAGAGAGTTAGTCATCGGGAACTTTCACACAGCATAACACTTTCGATAGGATTTTTTAGGACTTTTCGACAAGGTATTAAAATAGCGTGTTTATATATATATATATATATATATATATATATATATATATATATATATATATATATATATATATATATATATATATATATATATATATATATATATATATAATATGTTTTAATTTTTTGAATCATGTTTTAATAAAACATAATATAGTCGATTTTTTTTTAATTTCCCTCGTCCTTCATACATCAAATCCTTTGAATTTGAAGTAATTTGTCTTAAAAAATATCACCAAGTCATCTCACATATTATGAATAGCTTTATCTGAAGAGATGCAGGGAATCGATTGTCTATTTCTTCATACACTTACAATAATAAATTCTATATAAGTGGTTATTTGGTTATAATGTCAACTCTTAACTCGATTAACAATTGTCATAAATTTAAATCATAATTTTTTATTACTTTTATTGGAATATAAAACATAAATTTAGTATTCATTAGTCCATTCTATTACTCACCAAAATCTTAGTAATAACAGGTTTTAGATAAAGAAAAATGTAACTTTGACGTCTCCATTTAGCTCAAAACTATTAGATACTTGATCTAATAAACTCTATCACTGCTTTCGGCTTATACATATAAGAGAATGCAATGGTGACAATTCATAGTAGGTTTTATTGAAGTGATTTCTAGGAGGGGTGAAGAGAAGATAATGCATATTCCACACATCCGGGTTCCATTCTAATCCTAATTATCCTCATCAGTTTAGTGATAATAATGCTTGGTCTATAGGTTTGTATTTATCTTGTGATTATCTCTGGATTAATACAAAAATTTTAAATGAAGCTATAATTTTAAAAATATATATAATTATGAAGAAGAATATATATTATTTAGGGAGATAAAATATTATTGAGAAAGTTCCACGATGTTTTGTAATAATTATTTTCTACTATTTCAGTTTTTTTTATAATTTTAGAAACATTTCTGTAATTTCTGTTTCTAGATTTGATTCTTTTATGTTTTAATATATCGAAAAGGATTACATATTTCATAGTCAATTCTTCAAATATATATTTAGAAACGAATAGGTTCAGAATATTAACTAGAATCTTGATGATACTTGTGAACATTTCATGGATTTGTATTTTTTTCCTTATAGACAAGAAATAATATAATACTTATAAGTAAAAACATTTTATTTACATAAATTATATATATATATATATATATATATATATATATATATATATATATATATAATTATGCTGTTGCTAATCTCCTTGGCATAGACGATATATATTAAACTTTGGATGATGTTAAATGATGTTAATGAAATGTTATATTATATTATAAAGAATTTTATTATGAAATAATTTATTCCAGTAAATAACTTATTTAAGGTTTTTTAGAAGAAAAGCATAAAAATACCTTTCTTTACACTATTCTAATTATTTGAATGAACTACTAGCTGGCATCATAACCTACGGTGTTAAATTAATTTTCATTCCTATTTTGGGTAGTAAATTTATGATAACAGTTTTTATTGAGATGAGAAAATGTGAAGAAACCTATTACTAAATTCAAAGATTTATTGGAAAAAATTGCTACATAAATGAGCGAATTGCCTGAAATGTTGAAGTAGGGAAAAGGAAGAAGGATTGAAGGATGAGAAGTAGGATTTTTTTGTGGCTAATAAATTGGATCTTTTGAATTCTTTCTACAATGAAAAAAATAGAGTTTAATTTTATAATATTAACAATAATAAAATTTAATACTTTGAAATGTTTATATAGAGATTTTATTCCTAATTTCTGCATATTTATTGTGTAATGTTTTAAATAGGGCAAAAGATATTAGTGCAATAAAGGCTAATATAGAATATAATTCATTATATATTTCTTTCAATAAAAACCAATTTTCAACCGACTATGAATTTAAAAACCAAAAATTCTTTAAACTTAATTTGTTCATATTACAATAAATCTATTTAAATAACATAAAAAGATGATTATGCTAAGTTATTTAATAATTTGATTTTATTATAAAAACATTCAACAACTTTATTGGTATCAGTTACTTTATCAACTTTATTGATATCAGTAAGTTTATGTACACATCTTAATAAAATAAGAAAAAAATTTCGTGGTTTGATTTTATTTATTTCGCCATTAAAAATTGAAAATTCATAACAAGCTTTTAAATACTATCAAATAATAAAAAGCAATTTATTGTTTATTAAAAAATAGTAGGATATATAAACTTAAAAAACTATGTCTCCCACTACGGGTAGTATAACTTCGATGAATTCTTCTAGCAAGAAATATTAATAAATATTGAACAATCTAATTCAAGAAATTGGTATGATTCATTGTTTCTGAGTAAAAAGACATATATAAACATTTGTTACTGTATAAAATAGTAGAAACAATTTGTCCCTCCCCAAGAGCAATCTGAGTAAAGTTTTCTTTCTCTTCTCTCTCTCTCTCTTTTTATATATACATATATATTAT
>JAOUZG010031916.1:3418984-3449665 GCA_026289955.1 Argiope argentata | reverse complement strand
TTGTGTTGAATTATAGTTTTTTAATCCTACAACTAAAGAAAAACACCATAAAATTATCTCAATTATTTTGAACAGTTATTTTCCTATTAAAAATTACATTTTTATATATTTTAACATTAGTGACTAAATCATTGTAGAAAATTAAAACTTTTTAAACATTCCTAGTTTAAGTACCGAAGCTAAAGTAATTTCTTTTGATCATTGCCTTCCGTAGTAATTAGATATAACCACAACAATATAAATAGCAATGATATGTTTTTCAATTTAATTCAAAATGAGAAAAAAATAAAGTTATTATAATATTTCTGACATGTAAAATAATATTGGAATATAACATTAAGTATTTTGGATAAAAAGCATTATTTAAAGAAATGATTCATTAAGCATTTTTTTCAGGTTACTCATAAAACATGCATTGTATTATATATTATCAAATTTGTCATAAAACTTTTTCATTCTAAATTTCATACTTTAGCAGAAAATAAATATAAAAAATTAAATTGAAAGCTTTTTTTTCTTAATTTCAAATGTTTGACGATGAAATGGCAAATATACTTAACTTCACTACAAAATAATTTTAAAAAATTAGGCTCAAAACTACAGGGAATTGTCAAAAATTCAAATTGTTGTAATTCAAATGATTAAACATCATTCTAAATTTAATCATTTTCTCCTCATTGATTTTAATTAGTCATTAAATCTTAAATTTAATTTAAATCCACATAGTTCATGTGAATGAAATTGTTCAATGAGTCAGAAGAATGCAAAGTCCACAGAAGTTGAAAATAAATCTTAATATAAGAAACAAAGAGAGCTAAAGGATAAACAAAATATAAAAATACTTTTCCTCGATTCTCTCAGCAATAAAAGCAGCTTGAAATCCAGAAAGCATAAGGAACAGCAAAATATTATTTTCTCATATCAACTTGTAGTCTGCATCTTTTGAATCACTTGATGCAAAGGTGGGTAAAACAAAATCCAAAGAATTTATAAGCGTCGAATGGGGACAAGTTTCGGAGATACTTTTAACAAAAGATGGGTTTCTCTATCTCCCGACTCGCACATTATAGTTCCTGTGTGCAAACGATGAAATCTGCGGGAAAAACATATATTTATAGCCTGCTCCTTTCGTTCTTATGAACATCAAATAAAGACAACCGTTTCTCCTGCTTTCAAAATAGTCTCTGCGGAAGAATTATACGCCAGTGTTAACAATGCAGTTCTTTCCGTGGAGAAGTGGAAATGCATTCAACTGCAATATCCCAAAAGGAGATGTTTTGGAAGTTGTAGTTAATACTTCCTGGCACGTGAAGAAGTCGCTGAGGAGGAAAGGCATTTATGTAGCTTCATGGTTGCCATTCCTAAAATTACGATGGAGAATTCTTTCACATTGCATCCTTAAGTCACTCTCACGTTTTAGACGATATGCCAAAGTGCGTTTTCTTCATATCTTTGTCTACTTCAGTGGTGAATTGCTGTACAGCTTCATGCAAGCTGTGAGCTTCTTTATTATCAAGTAAGAACATGATGTTGTTTTTGGGATGAGGTTTTTGGCGTCAATAAAAATCCAGAGGCAAAAAATAAACATTTTAATCTGTAGGAGTAAAATAAAAAATTATTTTCACGAGTATCTCAAAAAATCAGCTTTTAATAACGTAATGCCATCCCATTTACAAAAGCTCTGATTTTTTTAAAAAAATAAGTTAATGACTACAGCAAAGAAAATCTAGACAAATTTCTTTTCGCACACGTGATTATATGAAATGATATAAATAGGAAATGTGATATTTTTTAACAAATGCGAGACAAAGTGTTTTTGATTATTTACTATACTAAAGTGACTCATACAATGAAACCATTAAAATGAATAAAAATAGAATTTAACTTGCACGAGCACGTGGTATTTGAACGTTCAAGAAATTATGTTTTGACATGATACATTGAAATATGCCTTGCAGATTTCATTTCAATCTTTATTTTGATTGTAATCTTCTGTAAGAAATAGAGCACAAGAAATTAAACAATTGCAGATTTTAATCCTCAAAATTTAAATGATTATAGAAGGAGATTCAAGACAACAAATTTAATGGTAGTGTTACAAGATTTAAATCTTAGCTACAAATATTAAGAATTTGCAACAATTTTATCGAAATATTCCGGGTTTTTCTTAGTTTTTATTTTTCTTAGTAATAAATTAACTATAGGGATTGAATTTAATAGGTTTAACACTACTTAGAAGAAAATAAATGGAATTACTAAAATGGTATTAAAGAATGAAACCTTTAATTTAACACACACACACACGCACGCACGCACGCACGCACGCACGCACGCACACACACACACACACACACACACACACACACACACACACACACACATTTATATATTAACTTAGAATAAATAATGCTTAGAAATGGCCAGTAAAGTATTATGGGTCCCTTAATTAAGAGTGAAAATATTTAAAATTTTTCTTGCACAAAAGCGAAATAGCTAAAAAATTTTCTCTTACTCAATGAATAAATTGAGTGAGAAACGTTAAGTCTTTATTCTTATATATAATGACACTTGTTTTGAAGATTTCTGAAGAAAGAAAATTTCGGTTATAAAAATAGAGTTCTTATTCCTAAATAAAGCAAAGTAATTTTCACTTTGCTCAATGAAATGGATCCCTGGAGTAAAGGTTGGAATCCTCCAATCAGAGCCTCGGTAAAAATCTCACGTTAGTTTTATATGTCTGACTCTACCATTTTGACTTCACATAATGGGAAGAACAGTTTTTTGACCGGTGTAACGGAATTATTCAAATTTAGAATAGAGATAGGATTTGCCTTGCTGAAAATATTAATAGAAATGTTTCATTTTTTCGTTATTATCCGACTACAATAATTTTCCAAGAAATAAACGATTTCAGATTTTGTATCAAGATAAATATTGACGAGACGATATGAGGATTTATTTTAATTAGAATTTTAAAAGCTTTCTCGTTCTTAACTGTAGAGAAAGAGCAATAACATTTTTCATTCAAGTGTTTAACAGTTCTATTTCAAGAATTTAAAAAATATCTACTACCAAAAACATTAGTTTTTTTTATTAAATAACGGATTAAAATTATATATATATATATATATATATATAATATATAAAATTCCACTAAAGTCAGCAGTGCCCAAAGTATTAAAAAAATAACAAATTTAAAAGAACTTTTGTAATTTGTAATCGCCGTTAATTTAAATTAAAGAGCGGATATGAGAAATGTTTGGGGATCTCAGTTTGAAAGGCAGATAACTAAAAATAAATATACTAATGAAATTTATTAATTTTCTGTTCTAAATATTTTTCAACAACTAACTAAATGATACCTATTAAATAAAGATGAAAAGTAAATGCTTCAAGTTGTATGATTTATAATATTATCTAATATTTTTAAAGCATTTTTAGCATACTAATAGTGTTTATTTAACCATGGATCTAGAAAAATTTACAAAAATTACTAATTTGAGGAAAAACGGATATTTTTCATTGAAATAAAATCGATTTCTTTCGTTAGTTAATTATAAATAAATCAATAAAACTTCTAAAAATAGAAGACCTGAATTCAAAGAAAGAGTAATTTTCATTACTCGTCTTTTTAATTGAATTAAACATTTGCATTTGAGTTCATAATTATAAAAAATTAGATCCCCTAAATTATTAGGAATTTTTAAAAGATATTAAATACATACTTCTATAATATCAAATACTGGTTTGAGTTTATGTTTCGTCTGATTTCTCTTAAGTGATAATGGAAAGAGTAAAATGTTCTAAGCGATGTTGGGATTTATCATTGGAATAAACAATAATAAGAACAATTTTCATGTATTTACATATTATCTTCCTTTGTCAATATACTAATTTGCCAAGAATATAAAGTATGTTAAGCAAGTTGCGCTTGATTGACGTAGTTTCATGGTTAATTTTCTATAAAAAATATCTTTAAATACCAACATTTGTAAGTTAATAATATCTGTGTTATTTTAATAGTCTCAAAAAAAGCTTATTTGTACACGCACAGAATTTTGTCCCATGATATCTCAATTTCATTAAAATTTATCTATTAGAGTAATATTTTCATTAAAAGGTGTCTGTCAGAGTCAATTTTTCTAATATCTTAAGCTGTGTTTTAGGGGAGTTTCTTAATGTAAGCTACGGAGATAAACAAAATGTTTCCCATTTAGTAACTAAAAATTGAATCAATTGTGCAAGTAAATACTTTTATGAAGCATTGAAAATAGTTTGAGTTTAATTACAGCAACAAAAAATTATGCTGACAATCGAGTAAAAAACTATTCTTGAAAAAATTGAATACATTCAGAAACAATTGATCAATAATTGAAAAATATAACTACAAATAAAATACCAAGATAGTGTAAACAGATCCTTTTAGAGCAATATTATTTTCTGTGTTGTTTCAGAGATATTTATAAATTTTTCTCAATACTTTAATTAAATAAAATATTTTAAAATTTGCTCCGAAAAAATTTTGCCTATTCGGTAGCTTTAAATCAAATTTACAGAGTGAAAACAGTAACACAAATAAAGAAATCATTACCTTTTTAATGCTCATAAAATTGACAATACAATTTAAATACAAATTTAATAAAAATACAAATCTAAAAGTAAGATACAGATTCACTGCACCAGTATTAAATTTCGATTCAATAAAAGTAAAAATAGATACTCTTCTTTTCTATTGAATGTACCTTTGTCCGTATATATAAACTTTTTATGTTTAATTGATGCAAAATTACTGAGAAATCTTTCAGTAAAACATTAATCATGAAGCCACACCCATGAAAACTAGTTTTCATTTTAGTAAAGAAAATTTTTCCTTTTAAGAAATATGCTCATTTTACTTATTTGCATTGTTAATTAACCCTGATTCAGGACAATTATCAGTTATCTGCATAATATCTATGACACATAATTTTTTTCAGTCCTTCCACTCCTTGCCCTAATAATTAATTGATATTCGAATGCGAGGAAAAGCATTTATATTTCCATTAACTGGGATGGAGTTGTCATTAACAACTCTCTAATGGCTGTCTCATGCCATTATTAACCCTTTCGCGACGGCGCGCCTGTGCCACTCTTCGCTATTTTTCGCAACAGAGTGACTGACTATACTTCGCCACGTTTTCGCCGCCGTATCTAGATGACGTCAGCCTCTGTGGACGAAAAAGTGGCTGCCGTATATATACGGCGTCAGCCTCTGTGGACCAAAAAGTGGCTGCCGTATATATACGGCGTCAGCCGCTGTGGACGAAAAAGTGGCTGCCGTATATATACGGCGTCAGCCGCTGTGATGCATCAAGTGACTGCCGTATATATACGGCAACCGTCGCGAAAGGGTTAAGACAGCAAAGTTATTCGCTCTTAGTTGAGAGTATTGAACTGTTTAGGATGTATTTTACTTCTTTACGTTAAGCAAATAGAGTTCTTGTATGGTCCTGATATAACTAATAGATGAAAGAATGTAACCCAAATTAAAAGAGTAAACTGTAAAAACAAATTAGCAATTGAAATTTTGCATAGAATCTCTTCTATAAGCTATCAATTTAGTGAGTAATAGAAATCGTACGTATGTTAAAGTTTTAATAAGTGTGGTATAGTCTTTTTTTGGAGTAATTTCAATGATGAAATAGGAAATTCTATTTTATAATATACATTCTTATGAAAAAATTGAACTTACAATAAAGTGTCTGTTTAAATCTTTTTGTATATAATACCTTATTATAAGTAATTTGGGATTATCTGATAATAAATAATTTGAGGGTATATCGAGTAAAAGATTAAAAAAATATTTTCATGTTATAGTGATTTTATATTAATGTAAATAAATATCTATTAATTTCCCTGACTAACCGAAAGAAGACTCTTTTATGTTAATGTAATTTATATAAACTTCTTTTAAAAGTATTTATTTTATATCTTAAATTTTACAAATGCATTCTGAGTAATAAATGCACTATCAATATTTTCATTAATTTAATTTTTTATGAATATGTAATAATTCCGAATTTTATTATTGATATTTTGAAATGAGAACACTTTTCCCAATTAATGAATCATAGATATTTGTTTATACCAATACTTAACACTTAAAACCACACCACAACTCCGTTTCTAGGGCTCAAATGGCCCCTTTCCGGTTTGGTATAGATGTAGATGGACTTTATTAAAAAAAAAAAACGTTACACAGTTGTTGTTACATTATTGGAAAGAAACATACAAGAGACAAAATACACAGACATATAACATAACAATAAGTGATAAAAATTAGAGTGAAGAAGGTCTGGAGTGTTTATACCAACAGCAAATTTTTTATATAATCAATGCTATTAAAATTAAACGTACCTTCAATTTCTTAAGATTTTTAACGTTGTTGTTGTCTCTGAGGCCATATTGTATAGCTCCTATAACAGCTCCATGAGGACAAAGGTCCCTAAAAAGTAAAAAAAAAGTATTTTAAAATCTCAAAAACAGAAAAAAAAACATTTAAGATTAATATTGGAAATTGGAGGAGATTTAATCTGCTTTACACCAAGGACATCCAGCAAAAATCCTTCTGTTATACTAGTAGTTGTGAGATTTGGTATGTCCACTCAAAAAAGAGAAAAAGCCCTTTCCTGTTTTATAGAGAGGTCTAGGCGGTGACACTAACCATGGACCCTCGACTCCGTTTTTTTGATAAAGGAGGTTTCAAAATAAGTTATTATTACATTACCACGAAATATGTCAGCTGAGGCTGTCTTGGCTAAGTTATTGGCTATATATTTATTTATTTATTTAAACCAAAGTCAGAAGTCCACTGAAAGTATATAGAATACTCTGCAGAGAGCCTAATAATAAGGTCTAAGGCATTCATGTTAGTCTTGTCCCCAGTTTTCATCCAATGAGAAAGTTGCTGTATAGAGTCTACTGTCCGTTAAAATGTTTAAAATGTTACTGTTTCTACTGTCCGTTAAAATTCGAATGTCCCTGAAGACAAGTTTAGTGGACATGGTGATCTATTGAAGGCCCTTAAAGATTACAATAAGTTCGAACCTGAATACAGATTTCATCCCTATTTATATTATTTATAACTTTTATTATTTAGATTATATAATTATACTATTTATTAGACTATATAATTAGATTTATATAGTAAAATACATAGTACATACAATACAATATTAATTATACAGTCATTTAGTCTATATAATTAGACTATTTATGTTTCTTTAACAAACTGCCAACTTATATACCCTGTGACAGTGTATGTATCTAGAGCAGGGGTTCTCAAACTTTTAGACATTGTGACCCCCTTTTTAGAATAAGTATATTGGCGACCCCCTCCCCCTGAGTTTTAACTCTGTCTAAACCCTAAAACAATAACTAAAACTACATAAATGGTTAAGTTTTATCCTTACTATAGCAAGACGGATATCAGATATGGTTGGAGGTATTTAGAGTAAGCTAAAGAAGCTCATAAAAAAAGTACTTTTTCTGCAATTCGATTGGATGAGTCAACAGATGTGACCAACTGTGCTCAATTTTTGTGCTACATCCGTTATACTTGCGATGATTCTATTCATGAAAACGTATTCTTTTGTAAGCCCCTGTCCAATAATACAACAGGAGAAAGTCTTTATAAAGTGTTCGTTAAGGCAACTGAGCCTTTTGAAATTAATTGGAAGAAGTGCGTGTTTCAACTTGTAGTGATGGAGCAAAGACCTTTACGGGAAAGAAGAGTGACTTGATTACAAGATGGAAATAATTTTTAATACCGAACGCAAGCTGGATTCACTGTATTTTACACAGGTAAGCTTTGGTAGCTGAAAACGTGCCAATTGAATTACGACCAGTTTTAAATAAAGCTGTCTAGATAGTGAACTACATCAAAAGTCGTCCGCTGCAGAGTAGGTTGCTTGAGAACTTGTCTGAAGAGGTAGGAGCTTTGGATAAACGTCTTCTCTTTCACACTGAAGTACGGCGACTATCCCGTGGTAATGTGCTGAGCGGGCTGCTTGAATTAAAGTAAAAAATGTTGATATTTTTGGTTGATAGTAAACCTAAACTTTCAACTATTTTCAGTGATGAAAAGTGGTTGGTAAAGCTTGCTTATTTAGCAAGCATCTTCTTTCATCTTAATGTTTTGAACTTATCCTTTCAAGAACCAGACAAAACTGTTATGTTTATTTAAGATAGGATAAATGCATTTGTAAAAAAACTTAGTGTTTGGAACACAATAGTTAAGAAAGAAGATTTTGAAAATTTTACACTTACTCAAGAGTTCGTAGAGTATGAGTCGAGTATTGGTGCCATATCCCTTGGCACTACATCTCTTTCCCTACTAGTATCATCTCATCTCGAAGCTTTGATTGGACAGTTTACAGATTACATTACCGTTAAGGATATGAGTGAGGTTGTGTGGGTAGTCAATCCGTTCAATGAACAAGCTGTAACAAAAGCTGAGTTAAAGTGCCTGTCGTCATGATCAACTGATAGAGGTTTTAAGTGATCAGTCAGCTAAAGTAAATTTTAACAAAGCTTATATTGACAAATTTTGGATAGGTATTAAAAAGAAATACCCAGAACTGTCCACAAAGCATTAAAAACTGTGATGAATTTTTCTATATCTTACAAATGTGAACAAGGATTCTTCGTAAGGATGAATTTAAAAACAAAATCAAGAAATCGTGTAACACTAGAAAATAACATTGTTTTGTGTGTTACAAAGCTAATTCCAGATATTAAAAAATTGGTTAATTCCTAACAAGCTCCTGTATCACACTAACTAATAGAATACAAAAATCAACTTATATGTGCATTAAAAGTTTTATGTGTATTCTTTTTTTAATAAAAACTACAGATATAAATTAATTTTCTTTAAACTTTTCTTCCACATCTCGCGACCTTCCTGGAAGCATTCCTTGACCTCCCTGGGTGTCGTGACTCACCATTTGAAAACCCCTGATCTAGAGTATTATTTCTCAGATTACGACAGTGTATACCTCAGTTCTCGATAGTGGATTCATATTAGAATGTCGTCGTATCTTTCGCAGAATAAAGGTTCACAAATTCAAAGGAAGCAAATAAATATTCATTTTCTGAGTGACTCCTGATATGAATCGAAATAATAATTTCCGAGTTATAGGTTGGTTCTTGGAGATTTCTCTAAATAAGAGAAGTTCGATCCTCTGAGAAGTCTCGATTGAGTTCTTGCTGCTCACTTTAACTAATAGCAGTAATGCAATCGATTGCTACAATTTCCTCTAATTACACATTATCTTTCATGACATTTTAACTTCAATTTCTATTCTTCAAGTAAATTGACAACATAAATAAAAATTATTTTTCTTAAGATATTAACAATAAAAAATTATATATATATATATATATATATATATATATATATATATATATATATAATGATGAAATTATAATAGCTTTAATTGCACTGCAGAATTGATAAACTGTTATAAATCATGCAAGAAATTTGTAAAATATGACATCATTAATAAAAGGTTTTCGTCAAATCTATTAGAGTTATTTTCTTTTGAATTTCAAAATGGTGTAAAAATATTTTTCATGCAATTATATTTTTCAGAAATTATTGTAAAAAGATGCAAAAAATCTAGCCTAGTTTTTAATTGATGAAAATTTTACTAAAAATTTTAGAAAACTCACGTTGGGGTTGAAACTTATATCAGTTATCGGCTTCTTATTTCTTCCTCCTCTCACCAGAATTATATAGAGTAAAAATATTCTCAAACATTAAATTTTATTAATAATAAATAAATTTTAATAATAATTTCAAAAAAAGGCTAATCATTAATTTTATCTTTCAAGTCTTAAAATTCTCAATAAATATATTTTTATATCTCTTCTAACCTATCTATAAATACCTTTTATTCTTATTTGAAAGGATGTAACTAAATGACAACTATTTTAAACTTTTCACTATAACATCACTAGACCATTACAAAGATACACGTAGATTCCTTTATTGTTATTCCAAAGGCTCCAAATAGTGGCATTGAATCATGAATCCATATTTGTTTGGTTATTTTGTGTGTTCTCCTTTCTGTTTACAAATTACGAACAGTATAAATCCGATTTCTGAGAATCCTTCAATGGTGTTAAAAGCATTTAATTCAAATGCCAATGAGCACTCATTACTTAGAATTCTTTAAACTACATTTCAGACTAACGAATCTGTAACAAATGTTATCAGTATATATAAATTTTAATATTCGGACTGCAACTTAAAGATAAACCATCGAAAGCGAGTTCCAATAAATCCCCGACGAGAACAACTGGAATAAATTACGTCATTGTTGTCTTCCATATCCGCGAGGGCTATTCTGGGTTTCATTAATAGTTAAGGAGAGGATTTCTTAAAGTGATTTCTAGAAGGGAATGCAGTACTCTCCGCTTGCTGGTTCAGTACATTGTTTAGATATTGGGTTCATATTTGCTAGGGATTATTTCTTTGATTTATATTCATCATAAGCTTTATTTAGTTCTTACTGGCATTCTTTAAATACAGCTGATACATTTGTTGGTAGAAAATGAATGATATAAATATATTTTAAGTCATTAAATTGAAAGCGATTGGAAAAATGCAAAAATTTGTTTGACAAATCAAAGAATATAAGAATTTGATTATTTTATTATTCAGAAAACGAGCTGTGCTACTAAATATAAAAAAAAAAAAACTTGTTTCAAACCCCTTTCAGTTTTCATCATGTGAGAACATTATTTTATTTTGTATGGGGTTTATGAATAAATGAAGCACGAAAGTGCGTAGGCAATGAATCTAGCATAAATGTAATGCACATCAACATCTCTTAATCGCAAGTATTTTTTACCTATTTTCACCAGTACTGCATTACTTTGTTTGCTTTAGTGAAATCAAATACGTTTTTAAAACGCTGATCTGCTTTTACCAGTACTGTTTTGTGAATACGTATGTTTCTATAATAGCAGATGCGTTTTTAGAAGATTGATGAAGAAATATGACATCATAGTTGGAATTTCATTTCTAAATCGATCGAGCTCCAAAACTTTGTTTACTAGCTAGAAAAATTTGAAATGAAAGTTTAAAAAATGTATCATATATATATATATATATATATACAGAGAGAGAGAGAGAGAGACTGAAGACCGGTAAAGAAGTCTCGTGATTATTTTAAACCAGTTTAAACTGGTTAATGCCTTAATTTAATTAAGATAAATAATGATTAAAAAATAATAATTGCAATTTATCAAATAGTCGATCTTAAACCAGAGAGAATATAAATGTGATCATTTCTTTGATTTCATTACATTTATTTTGTATATCCGTTTAACAAAGAGGGGGATGTAATCACGAAATCAAATATTTTTAGTAGTAATGAAAGTAAAATTATCATTTAACAATCCCTCGTTTTTTTTCAAATAAAATTCTAAAAAGAAATTATTTATAAGAAATTATGATATGATTTAACATAGCTTAATTTAGAATCATTCACTGTAAATATACTTAAATTTTGAAATGGTGTAAATATATCAAACATTATAATTTGTGTAAATGTTATTGTTGTAATAATCATAAAATATGTTTGCAAAAGTTATATCTTGAAAAAAGCCAAGCTCTCATTTAATATTAAATGCGAGTTTTGTTAATGAAATCTGGTTAAATGAACACTAATATGAATAAAGGTTTCATAAAACTTATTTGAACTAGCAAAATGAAACCATTAAAATTCTATTATAAATTTCTTCGATCTAGATTTAGTGGCGTTTGCAGTAGTGAGCCAACAAACACAACTTCATTTATAGCACAAATACTCTGATGATCATTTCCATCCTTTCCTATTAGCCTTTTCATTAATATTTTCAATTACCTATAAAAATTCTCATTACAGAATATAGCTCTTCCTTCTCGATATCATTCTTATATTTAAAATATCTTTGATATAAATTCAAAATGAAAAGAATATTTTAAAATTCTTTATCATGAATTTTTCAAACAACATGAACATCTTCTCAACAGATATATTGAACTAAGTATTCTTTTGTTTTAGGAACTACAAGAAATTGAGTAAACATACACAGGCAATTGCTTGCTATTTATGCTCGATCTTCTTTCTGTTAACAGTTTGTCATTAACTTAATTTATACTCTAGAGAATCCTGCCATTTCATAAAAGAATTTAACATCAATGAATGCTCGTTACTCAGCATTATTTGAGCTTCATTTCAACCAACAGGCATGACTGTTCGATATAGACAGATAAAGCTTTAATGTTCAACAGCTAAAGCTTATGAAGCAAGTTCTAATATATTCCTAATGAGTACGACTAGAATAAATTCTTCTGTATAAGAGAGGGTTATTCTGGATTTCAATATTAATTAAGGATACGGTTTTTTGTATGATTTCGAAAAAGGAATGCGACGAAAAGAATACTCTCTTCTAACAATCAGGTTCTCGATGAGAATACTATTAAAGAATAGAATCTTAATAAACAGCTCAAACTGGGATTAAATGGAAGTTTAGATTTAATTCTCTTAAACTCTATTTAATTCGCTGTTGATAGTAATTGGAATTGGAGATGAATGATAAAAATCCATAAGATACCTTATCGCGCTATTACAACACCGACCGTCGGAAGACTCACGGAATGTTTTTTGACCGGACCCCCTCAACAGCAATACATTCCAGAGCTGCTGTTGAGTCTTAAGTGTCATTATCATCTTTCCCTTGAAAAATATACATACAGCTTTCCCTTGAAAAATATACATACAGCTTTCCCTTGAAAAATTATGCCCTGTTGTCGATGAGAACAGCCAGAACTTCCTCTTTTTCTTGCACTTACAAGGGTGGCGAGAAACAACCAGCATAACGGAATCTACACCTTCGTTATCATGAGCTGGCACCCGTGGGACTGTAATAAACCATAAAAAGAGCTATTGAGTATATGAGTTTTCTTAATTGTTAGTTGCACAAATTTATCGCCCTTTATAAAAATTTTAATAATGAATCAAGAATTTTAAAAGCCATGGCAAAGTTGAGCGAAAGTACAAGCAAAGCTTTGGAATAAAGGAAATGACATCATGCAAAAGTTTAAAGTACAACAAGAAACATAAATCTTTAAAAAAAGTATCCTAAAAATTATCGTTGAATTTTTCTATTTTTATTTCGAATCATTCCAATTTTTATGCGGTATTTAATATTTACTGTGTCCGTAATAGAAAGTATTAATGAAAAGTATTAGTTTATAAATTTATTTTCTCTTATACACTGCAATTGTATACTTAAAAAACGCATGAAAATAGGTTCATCAATTTAATAAAGTGAGCAGAATAAAATTTCAACAAACAAATTCTTCCGAATTGCTCAACATAATGGCTTTGAGCTATTGATCAAATCTTAGATACAGGGATATTTGTTTAATCAGTGAGTTTATAGCAAAATTCAAACGTCTTAAATAATTAAAATAAAGAAACTGAATTTTTAAAATCAAGTTTCATTAACTAGTTAATTTAATGAAATAAGATGAACTGCTCAGTTAACATTCCGTTTTTTTTTTCATCACACATTTCATTCAATAAATTGTATTTGCTGTTCCAAAGCATAAATTTGCGTAAAAGGTGTTTTATGAAGAATATAGCGAATTCGAAGTTTGATACGATCCTGCAGCTTAGTCACTTCATTATAGCTCTAGAAACTTCAAAAATGAAAGAAAGAGAAAAAAGAGAGAAAACGCAACCAAAAACCTATCATTTGAGAGCAGGTGATAATATTGACAAGATTTTTAGTAAATAATGTTCAGGTCTGAAGAATTGAGTGAAATATTATACTGAAAACATTTGAACTCGTCGTATACTGCAATAAAATGCACTATCTTAACAGTTTTATGTTTTAACCTAAAATTATTAAAATTAATATTGGGAAAAGTTTAATGCAATAAATTTCGCTTCATCAATCTTTTTCCAGTTTTTACAAATCGCTTACTCTTCACTTACTGATATGAATGTTTGCTCTATTTGGCTCGATAGATCCGAATCGGGAGCATTTTGAATAAGCAAACTTTAATTATATCAACCCTACCAATGCAGACTGTGCAATGAAGATAACTTTATAAGAAAGATTCTTGTGCATTATGCATTTGAGCCTCTAAGATATTTATATGTTTCATATTTATTTCAAAATAGGATTATTTAAGTTTATATATAGATTTTTAAAAATATTCAATTGATAAAAAAGATTTTATGATAGTTAAATAAATGAAAATTGATTATTAAAGAAATAAAAAAATATTATATATTGTTCAAAGTTTTTTGTTAACATAAATCTGTTAAATAAAAAATAATTTAATACTTAAAGGTGATATAATTATTACTAATATGTGTGATAAAAGTAATTCTGGTCTTTTCTTTTTGTGGAATTTAAATTTCTTAATGATAATGAATTTAGGACGTCATTGAAAGCTATTACTTTTCCTCTTTTAAGATTTTCCGTTTTTATTTAACTCTATAGAACTTTATTGTTTTTATAACATCCAATTTTATTCTATTCTCACTTATGTTGAACGTTGTCTTCACCATCCCTTAATATAATAGTTCACTTTTTTTCATCTCTATTTTGCCACCAACTGCATCGTTTCTGTTAATACGAAATAATTTCCTTTTTACTCTGAAAAGTAAGTAATGCCACCATATTTATTTTTCCGCATAAAGAACACAATTGAAATTGCGAATTTTCGCATTCAATTCCAATTGTTTCCGTTTGTACCACCGATTTATTTAGTTTTTAAGAAATAAAACTCTGACTTTTTCAGTTCAATTAATAGAAAATTATTGAATTATACGTTACTATTGTTATTTTTGGTGTTTATATACAAATTTCAGAATTAAAAATCAGTTAAATAGAATATAAAATAGTAAAATGTATTGAAATAAATCTGACACTTTTATTATATTAACTAAAATTACTTTTCAATAATAAATTTTATAAAAAACATGCGAGCTATAGTTTTAAAATCAAGAAATAAACTCTCTGGTAAAGAAAAAGATATATTAAATATAAAAGGAAAACTTCATTGTAAAGTAGCTTTAACAATTAAATATATTGAAAAAAATAAGGATAAATAGAAAATATATATAATAATCTAATATTTCCAATTTTTCTTTGTATCTTGAAAACATATATTTTAAAATTTTTGATAAACAAAATATATTTTTCAATGTTTACTCCAAAATTTTTTTTGAAAAGATACATCATAAATTATATCACTATTCTTTTCAAATTATTTCAAATGTTTTATTTGTTTCAAATTTTTTTTAAGCAGAAAGCAGCCTCTTTGGATATAGAAAGGATAAATTTAGTTTCTCTCAAAATATTAATCATGTAACATTACCATTAGCCAGTACTACGAATAGATAACTGATAAAGCATTCTAATATATATTTTAAAATATCAATCATTCATATATATGTAATGATATTTAAAACATTATTTTTATTTTAGAACAAGCAATAAACGTATACTTTTTAGTTAAGCTATGTGAAAATAACCTATTAAAATCAAATTTAATTCACATGTAACACTTAATTAATAGTTCCCACAACATCAGTGCAGGTGTGAAGTCACTTTAAACTTTTCCTTTTTTTACAATAATTTTTTTAAAAATATTTTATCTCCAATAATAAAAATCTGCCTGCTGACGTTTTTTTCGACCACTGGCTGTTTCTCTGAACTTTTAATAGCATGAGTGGCAAAAAGTACAATGTACCTTAACTGCCACGACGCGCTCTAATGATGGGATGCGAATTCTCTTTTAATGACAGCATGAGGCAGTCATTAGCGACCAAATAATGGCTGCGTAACGCAGCGATTAAGAGAGCAAAATCCCTTTTTTTAATCTCGAATCTCTCAACTTCGAATCAAGGTAGTATCTTTATGGGAGGGATAAAATATATTTTAGTAGTTACCAATAAGTAGGATTATTTAATGATAAAAATAATGAAATTAATTTTTAATAGTAACTTCCGAGATCCTTAACCTTTTTTGACACTTATCTTTAACAAAAAAGGAGCTGTTCCTGAATAAAAGTTTTCGTTTAAAGAATGGTAGAAAAGGGTCATATCGATAAACTTCGCGTCCAAAATGTGGAATCTTCATTTTTGGATGATTTTCATATTAGTGAGTGTTTTGTCCATTCTTTTTATCTGCTTCTGTTTTGTTAATGAGAATAAAATGCATCTACATTCAGTGTTTTATTTTATTTCTTCACATTAAATATACTTTAAATCTAATCTCTTCTTTTTACGCATTAGCAAAACATTTTAAATTTTATAAAGAATTAAATTCTTTTTTAACTATAAAAAACGGAGCTCCAATTTTTCAACATGTTTTTTGATATTGATTGATTCCTTCTGATTCAAATACTTTAGTCAAATATTAGATTCAATTTTCTTTGCATAATGTCCATTGTAAATTATTTATATGAAATTTCTGTTTTAAATCCCTCAGCTATGAAATATTAAATTGTGCTTGTCATACACCATTTCTTTGGGTAAGATCTAGACTTATTATTTTCCCAATTCCCCGTGTATTTAATTATTATATTTAGTAAACAATTTTTGAAACTATGACATATTCTCGTTTGATAAATACTCACATTCTGATGACTAAAGGATGATTGTGATAAGTTTTAAGAATATTTTACATATTACCTAATTACAATGATTTTCAAAGTGATTTTTGAATGTGTTAATAAGTGTGTATAGTGATAGAACAAAAGGAATATGAATAATGTTTCTTGCTTTCTAAGTTCTTTTTCATTAGTATTTAGTATTATTTTTTTCCAAGTATATTCTTTCTTTCTTAATTTTAAGTATTTTCCCAGCATCATTCTCTCTCTATATTTTTTTATTTTTAAAGACTTCTTTTGCATTATTAAAAGCTAATAAGGCATTTATACAGTATAACCTATTCCTCTACAAATATTTAGGATGGAACTTCATATTATAATTTTGAAGAATGAAACAGGAGAAGCATCTGTGCAAGTTTATAATTGTAACATTTTGAATTGATCTCCCTGATACCGTCGACACCCGATATTTCATCCATCTACCATTTTATAACTATAAGCTCAATAGGATGGTATTATACCGCAGATAATTTTCGCTCAATAGGATGGCTTGAAGACAGGGAAGTACAAATGAAACAGCTTAGAAATTAGGGAAAATATTATATTTTCAAAATCGGTTTTGGAAAAGAGCAATTGGATACCACTTTCGTGCATCTTTCTACTTGATGGAATAATTTCTTCCTCAAGTTCATTTTCTTGTATAATAATGTAGAGCAATTTCAATTTATTTTAGAAGGAGCAAATGTCGTGTATTTAACGGAGTTTTAGATACTTTTTAAACTTTAACCTCTAGCTTACGGGCGGTACAACAGTTGTACCAAGATTTTTTTTAACCTTTCCTTACGGGTATCCTTACGGGTTGCAGGTACAACTGTTGTACCAGCAACGAGTTTGAATTTCCTTCTCCCACTTGAACTTCCCGGCGGATCGTAATTGCCTCATAAAACTCCCTTCCCTTTTGTGCTTTACCCACATAGGGTCAGGAAATTTCGTCCAGCTGTAGTTATAATCACTATTGGCGCCAGTGAGTTTTGTGAACCCTGCTTTGGCGACATTTTTTTTAATTAACACTCCTAGGAGCTCTCGAATGAGTTTGCATGATTTCATTTATTAGTAGTAGTCGATTGAAAATACTATTCTTTACCCCCGTTGCTTAATTTTTTAACATTTTAAATCAATGATTCTTTAACTTAATAAAATTTTATAATTTTTTAACAATATACGTTTATAATTTTTTTCGAATGATAAATTTTTGAATCAAGAATTACTTGAAATTTCATTTCTGATAGAATGGTTTAGTGAAGATTATTGGCGTTCCAGATAAATTGTTACGTCTTTGATCCCAATTCGTCACAGTGCAGGAAAACTAAATTGAACCTTGGATTAGGTTTTTTTTTCACCCTGTTATTATATTTTACATTGAAAAGTGACAAAACACTGTTTTTTCTTCAAGTCTGCTTCCTCCTCCATGGCTGGAACCTCGGGCATATATACTTCCCAGTCATTAACGTACAGTTTTAACGCAATATTAAAAAAAAAGACAACTTACAATTTCTTAGCTTTAAAATTTAATGTTTGAACGATATATTCATACTAAAAATAAACTTGAGTTTTGATTTTTAAGCAAGCTGTGAGTTTCATCATTATTTTTCATGATTTATGAAAACGGCTGCTTTTATTATCTATAATTAAACATTCATTAAAACTTATAATTCTAATATTAAAGTATTGGAAGAGGCTCTCAAAATCTATCAAAATTAATAATTAGTAGCTTTTTAGGCATTCCAAAATCAGAAGATAAATATTAAAATCTTTATTCCTTCATTTTAATTCATTGAAAAGTTACTAGACATTTAAAATTTCCCAGAAATATTTGTTCTGAAACAAAATAAAGTGACTACTTAAAAAAAGCAGGAATTCTAGATTTAATTTGAAGCATTTCTGAAAGATAATCTAAATAATGTGCTTGCAAAAATATTTGTAATTAATAACAAATTCTGATCATTTAGAATGCTAGCTTTATTTATTAAAGATTTTTTAAAGTTTTTTTTATAACTATTTCTTAATATAATTTTACAGCAATGAAATCTTATACATCAAATTCTGAATAAAACATATATAATCTTACTTTGTTTAAATTAACCGTCTTTAATCTGGCGATTACCTACAAATTAATTTTTTTTTATGTAGAAAAAATATTTCGTTATAAATCGGTTATTAATTGTTTAGAAAAATAAAGCGTACTTTTCAGAATTATTACAATTTTATGAGTAATTGAAATTCTCGGGAAAGAAAATCACTATAAATTATAAGAATAGACAATAGAACAAAGAAATGTTAATAGTGATTTATATTAAAAACCGATCGAAATATGTTAGGAACAAAAATTGTATTCGATTTTATGAGTTCAATACATTAATATTAAAAAATTCAAATCTACAAAATAGCAGATAATCAACTGCTATTTTGCAGATAAATTTAATTTATCGAAATAGCCAAGGATTGTTATCCGTGTTTTGTGAAAAGAAATAAAAATATTTAAAAAAAATTGATTACGATATTTATACATGATTTATAAATCGTTACATTTAATAAAGATAAATGAGTTAGAAGAAAAAACAAGTTAAAATTCACAATGATGTGTTCAAGCTTTATAGGAATTAAATTAACAGCTTCAGTAAAGCTTGAAAAATTCATTTAATCACAAAAATGATTGAAAAATTGACAACAATCGGTTTAATGTGCTAAGTAACTGTACTGCATTTATCCTTTTTACAGGTTATTTAATATCATAAAATTTAATTCATTAGTATTTCATGTGGAAATTAGTTAACAAATGTTTAATAAGAAGAAATAAAACTGCGATAAAAAGCTATTTCTAGGGGCCAGACGCAGTAAAACCGCAAAAAAGTAACCTGGTTAAAACGGAGAGGGCAGTTCACCAATTAACACTACGGGAGCTCGTAATTGAAGTGCTAAAAAAGGGGGGAAGCATCCGTTATCTTTCTTCACTGAATACCCGCATTGAAAGGAACTTTTCCGAGTTTCGGTTCCCGTAACCTAAAGGTTAAATGTAGCGGAAAAATTCATTCTAGAGGATTCATATACGCTAAATATTCCGTTTTACAAATTTTGTTTGAAATAAATATTACGAAATTGGAAACTTTGCAGACCACATTGATTATGGGTCGAATCAATGCTCTACTTATTTAAAAGTTGATGAATGTATCGAAGAAAATTTGCATTTAGATGTTAATTAGTTGAAAAAGCCATATATTTTAAAATTCTTTCTAATATAAATATTAAAATTCTTTTCTAATTTCCAATAAGTACTAAATTATTTTTAAATTTGTTTGCTCACCGGCTAAAGTTTTTTCATGAATTCTTTCAGTTTGAAAAAAATGTGAAACTAAATATTATTCCAATAAAGAATCTTACGTTCAAATATAAATGCATTATTCCAAACAAAACTATTATTTTAATGTTTGAACAGAATGCTTGTGAGCTCTTGATTCTGGGTACAATTACTTATTTCTCGATATCAATTTCTTAAAAATTTGCTCAGTTAAAATAAAAAAAATCTACACCAACAAACAAGATCTTTAAATAGAATTCCATTGTTATAAATTTAAGAAAGTCAAGTATGTTTTGAAATTGGAGGGAATATAATTCTTTGAACAATAATTTTCAATTTTCTTAGTTCCATTAATTAGAATTTTTTCCAAGCTTTTTTCATGACTGGATTTTAACATTGAAGAAGATGTCATTGAAACCCTTTTATTTGGAGTATATAATCTTAAATATATTAATTTCTTATTTCATTTTCCCGATTAAGGGATATTTCAGAAAACTCAGGATAATTTCATTCTTTATAGGTATAAATATTTATAAAAAAAATCTATAAGTTAGTATTAGTGAGAATAATTGAGATTAAGAAATAATTTAGATAAGTAATTACATTACTCATAGGTGAATGAATACATTAGCATGTATCACTATTAGGGTACTTAAAAAAGCAAGAAAAATGTTTTTGCATTTATCAGTGAAACTTTTTGAACACTTATTTACTTATGTTTCAAGTGCTGTTTAAAGAACTGAAACATAACTTTAAGTGTAGTCATTGAAACCCTGCATCGGTAATTTTAAATTAAGTTGGCAATTTACACATTTTTAGACACAATGATTAAGAGTAAGATTTAATTGAAATTAATAAATTAATTTCGAAAAGAGCATTGTTTAATGAGCTCATGAAAACATGATCATGTTCTCTCTTAAATTATTGACTTTTTTTATATAAGAGAAATTTAAATCTGAAAAACTCTTTCTCTATTATCTGAATCAATTCTATTAGATTATTTAAGTATTAAAATAATAATTTAATAACCATCTCCGTTTTCATCGAATGAATTTCTCGCATTTCAAAGCTAAACAAAAAAGGGAGACTTTAACTTTAAAAAAAATAGAAGCATTCTTTATCACATTTTTTTATAAAAAAATATCAATCTAAAGTTTGTAATTAAATTTAAATAGTTATTTATTTATTAATATAAAGAAAACCGTATTTTTTCCCCATCTTCAAATCGCATTTAAAAAAGGAGTTCACGTTTCTCGATATATGAAAATCAATACAATTCATTAAAATTCATGTTCATTTAATTCACTTTTCAAGTATAGTTTTTTGCATTTTATTCTTCCAAACTTTCTTTCAGTTTTTAAGCAAAATTTTAACTATTTCAACACCGAATCCTAAGTTATATTTTATCACTGAAGGATTTAAAATATGTATCATAGTGAATACTTATCAAAAGCAATTCAATGAAATATTTTGTAACAAGACTGCTATATTTAGATAGATTCAATATTCAAGCTCCAACTTATTATTAATAAATTGTTGTGAACACAGTGCTATAACTCTCTAAACAGAATCATTTATATGTATAAACTTTTGTACTTTCACATATGGCGAGCTCTACTCTTGATATCTTTAATTAGTGTTAGTGAAATTTCTTAATTTTTAGAAGCTATAATAGAAAGAAACATACCTTCGCCCATCTCACATCTGACTTTCGGTGTGACAGCTTTTGTAATGTCTGATAGTGATAACAAATATTAACAAGATCGCTTTTTTGGTTTGTTCTTTGAAGGTTTGTTGTATTCCACAGTGTTTGAAAATCAATCTGTATAAATTTATATCAATAAAAAATCCGTTTACTTTGAAAAAAGAACAAGTTTATTTTTCCTCGTTTGTAAAATCTAAAGTTTAACATATTAAAATATGAGATAAAATATCAAATTTAACAATATTTCTACTATATTATTAATCTTTACGAACTAAATAAATTTAGCTTATTTCATGAACTAGCAATAAAGGAACATATGCATCTTTTATACTAAATAAATTGTCAAAATCCTTTACCTTGCTTTGAAGGGTATTAAATATAAATTAATTTTTGTAATTAATTTATTTTGGATAACCGAGCTTTATTTAATAAATAATAATAAGGAACTAAATAGGAGTATTATAGTTTTCATTTTGAATAATAACAGTATTCATTTATTTTTAAATAAACTCTGTTACTATTTTGTATTTCAAATATAGTAAAATTATTACAATTTTGATTATTTGATGAATAAATAATGTTTATTTATTAATTATTTGTACTTTCGTCCATCACTATCTGTTAATATGACATTAACAACTTGAAATAAAAAAAAATAAAACAAAATTATCATTGACAAATAAAAGAATGAAACCTTCGAACAGTAACATATATATGCATGCGTGTTCTTGCCATTATTAATCGCTACACATATTTTTATTGAGCCCTTTTGACACCTTTTAAGATAGTAAATATCAATTAGTTTTATAAAAATATTTTTTTCTACATTGTTCAAAATTGAATGAACTGCTTTCTCTCTTTTTTAAAAAATGTTTCGTATAAAAGATAGTTAAAATAGGTTTTGTTTTATGCGTTTAAGCAAAACAAATATTTATAAACTTTGGAGATTGTATTCTTCACTGGAAAATTTTCAAAATCCAAACGCTTATTAAAATATTGTTTAATTTAGAATTTTTAGTTATTTTTCTATCATTGAACCATAATTGTAGCGGCGAAGTAACTAACAAAAAATTAAGAAGGATGTTGATGTTTGAATATTGCTAAATAGATTATAGCATGGTGTTTTAATAACGAAATAAACCTGCGTTAACAAATTATTTTTCTAAACTTGTGAAACAAAATATACCATCAATAATGATTTTTAAAAATTTTGCTTTAGATATTTTATTCCCAAACTTTCCGAAACTTAAGAATACGTATTAAAATAAAAAAAAAAAAAAAATAACTCCATCTTCAGTATATCTGATAATACAGTTGTTATTGAAAAAGGATCGTTGAAGGAATAAAACAGTGCAACATTTAATAAAGAGAAGACAAATTTAAAAAATTGATATTAATGAAATAGCATTGCTCTATACTTTATGATGTGACTGAAATAAGAATGAGTTGTTCTTAGTTGAATGCACAAATGCTGCATACATTTATTTTTAATCTAATAAATTTATCCAATTTTTAAAAGAAAAATAACGATTATTCTCAAGTTCATCTTCTATATGAATCATCGTGTTCATGATACAATAAATAAAATTAAGAATGGAAAAGCAGTTTAAAAGGATTTATTTTCCACCGAAAAAACTGACTAAAATAGTTGAATGTATAAATAGAAATGTGATCCGTAGTCGCAAGTATTTGGTATCCTATATATATATGAATTCCTTTCTAAAACCAAACAATTTCTTAATTTTCATTGATGGCATATTTATGTGTAAATTCATAAAATATTCACCTTTTCTGATTTACATATATTTCCTTAGAGGAGACGCCGGAGTTTCTTTAGGATAAAGTAAGATACATATGTTCTTTTCCAATTTATGAATTGGGTGTAAAGGGGAGTAAATCCCTAAACCAAGTGGGAAGTTTTCTTTTTAAAAGAATTAGACGTCAGTTTAACAATTGATTTCTTCCTGAAGAGGATGGTGTAAATCACGCAATTCTGATACCCCCTAAAGAGTTCTTTTGGAACATGTGTTTAATGTTTGTAGACCCTTCAGAAATATATCCAGAAAGGCTTCTTTTCTTCCAACTGCACCGTGAGTTTTGGAAGGGGATGATAGGTCTCTTTAAAGTGAATCTTAAGAAAATTGTTAAATTGCTTTTCTTTAAACCACGAAGAAATGAATACCATGCTGTGTGACTAGGAAAGTTAACGTAATTCACGTCCTTTAACATAAGTTAGTGACGATACAGATCTACCATCTAACACCTGATCATCTATTCTTAAAAGATATATTTACTAGTGTCTCAGTAAACTTGGATAAAATAAGATCAGTAGATAAAAATTAAGTGCATAAACGACTCACTTATTGACAGATAATTTACGCATCAGATTTCGCAACTAATATTTTAGTCAATTGCATCAACGATCAACATTTGGAAACCAAGTCTAAAATTCTAAAATAGGGGATAGTGTCCGGTTATACAATTGAAACCTGAAATAGATACACTGTTGCTAGGAAAGAATTATGTTCGTTTATGCTTGAAAAGTTGAATAGTAAGAAAAGTAACGATTGAAACAAAATCAGTATTTGTGATTGCATTGATTCGCAGACTGTGTCCTCTGGAACTAGATTCTCATCAGCATTGAAGACAAAGTTCCAAAGATTCCAAAAGATTCTGCTCTATGTGGTTAGGGAGATCCTGTAGGATGAGGCATTCCTTAGTCAACAGCAGTAGCCATTAGAGCAGAACGACCGGTTCAATCATTATCCAGTTCATAGCGTTGAGTTTTAGTTGATCAAGTCCTGAAACTCAAAAGGGGGATTTGTTGAAAATGAATACAGCGTAACATTTTTTTTTTGCATTATTGCTTCTTTTTTTCTCACAAATTTGCACCACCAGAGGGTGAGAAACGAAACTAAAATTTGAGGAACTGCAAACTATACTTAGTGTTATTTCCTACTTCAGAAGTGTTTTCTCTCTTCTTGCTAGCTTTTTTTGTGTGTGTGCTGTTTGTTATTTTTCATTGTGTATGGATATATAATTCTTTAATGATCATCGCTCAGCGTCTTTATAAGTATTGGAGTGCGTTAAACTAATTCATTTTATTCGCAACTGTATATCAGGGAATTGAGCAGGTTCTCCTATGAAAAAGAGTAGGAACTTTCGATCCAATTTTTTTGAATAATTTTTCCTACATATACTTTAATCAGAAGAAATTTCTGAAAAAAATTAGTTTTAATTCCCAATTGCAAAACAATTAACATTAGCTTTTTTCTCAAATATTGTCTGCATTTTAATGTCTAAAAGGTGAGAAAATGTAGATATTAATTTGTTGTTTATTAAGACTACATTTAGATATATTAGAAATCTATCCCCTCCTGCCTTTTTCATGATAAATGAGAAACTTCACTAATTCGAAATTTAAATATTTCTAAAATATAGAAAATTGTTAAAAGGTATAATTGTAATACCTTTTAACCCTTATTAATTTTAATACCTTTTAATACCTTATAATAAGTGTTTAATAAGTATAATGTGTTTAACTTGTGAAAACTGGCTATAAATTGTTCATTCAATTACATAGAATTTCATGCTTCATTAGTGTTCTTTTATTCGTAGGTATTTTATCTTAATTTAACCTTTTAAAATAGAGCCATTTAGTTAAAGAGCAATTAAAAATAAAATGATTTATTTAAAACATTTTAATCGAAGTTAGAAAAAAGTTCTGCAAAGAAGGGGTGTTTACAATTTGTAGAGTTAAGTAGCCCGTAATTTAGAGAAGAAAATATTGATTTTTCAAAGAAGTATTGTAGAAAAGTGGAAGCAGTCTATTTTTGTACGAAAGATAATGGTCAAACGGTTTCTAACCACATTTTTAAATTATACTTATTTAGAAGAAACAAGAAAAATACTTGATCTTTTCCTTAAGTAAAACAAGACATGTTTCACTTTACTCTTTAAAATGGATCCCCAGAGAGAAATCTTGAAATCTTTTATCATAGCTATTTTCTTTTTTTCATCAAATTAGTTTTTCATTCACTCGCTAAAGTTTCTAAAGGAGACATAAGATTTGTTGCTCATTATGGAAAACTGAGATTCAACAATGGTTACGCTAAATGACTGTACTTGAAACTATCTAAATAGTAGTAATTTATCAGATGTAAATTACGAAGAAGCATTAGAAGTTAGTATTAAAGAAAAAAATAGAATTAGATGGTTATTCAGTTGTTGTTTAATAGTCTGAAACGAAGTAGAAACTCAGTATAGTACCCAGATTATGTACGGTTTCCCAAAAATTAAGAAAGATTCTCTGTCTCCACCAATATGGTATAATATTAAGAGAGTGTGGAAATGCAGTATGTTTTTGTTGGAGAATTAATGCCATTGCAAACAATATATATTTGAGTTCATATTTTTATACAGTATTAAAAAATCACTAAAAGTAAGATCAGTAAAAAAAAGAAAGTGAAGAATAATTTTTCTTAACATAACTATACAAATTTTAACTCTCGAACTTACATTATATTTACTATACTAGAAAAAAGCTAAATATACTTTTGAAACAAATTAAATCTGTATAATAACATATATGTAGCGATATTTTAAGGAGAAAATGTATCTCTAATAATACATAGGAATTTTATACTAATTAGCTACACTATTTTTTTTCCTTACATTAGTTGCTTTAAAAATTACGATATATGAGATAAACTTTATACAAATAAGTAATAAATGATTTTTGAATTATATCTTAGAGTTATTAGCTCTTTTACTTCTCTTCTATTTATTAGCATGTAATCAATATAATAAAAAATTTGGTTGAAGAACTATTGAATTTTAACTACCTATGTCTCAATATAAGTTTAATAGTCTGTTACAATTATAAAAATAAAAATTTTATATAATGTCTTGAAATTCTTATTAAAAAGGTTACAAGCACCTAGTTTCAAATAATTAAAATCATAAATAAAATCATTTAGGAAAGCTTATGAATGTACTTTCAATATCGTGATAAGAAATAGTTAAAAATAAAATTTTAAGTAAGTTAAAATAATACTGACATTATTCTACTTATAATTGATAATCATGTTGATCAATTAGAGAAAAAAATCAAAGTTTGTTTAATTGTATTTAGATACCAGCAAGATGGTGGAATGCATTTATGTTAGCAAGTTATTCTTTCCCATTTTGCAATCGTATAATTTTTTATATAAATTAAATAAAATACTAAATTTTTCGACAATAATTCATTTAGAAGGTAATGCATTAATAATATATAATTTCAGTTTTATATATAGTTAACATTTTTATTGTAATGAAGTAAAAAATATTGCAGTCAAAAACAATGAACTCTATCGTTTTCAAATGCTAGTAATTAATAAAAAATTCGATTCTAATAGTCGATGATATGTTAGTTAAACAATCTTTTCAATTAAGAGCTTCTCATATATTTTTATCTATTTATTTCCACTTCTAACTCATATCAACCCCCTTCAAAGAAAAATCACGAAATGAATTTAAATTTTAAGAGTTATCTTCTGTCAATGAGGGTGAGTATGCACTCCACACCGTTCATATCGGAAACTGGATGTATGAAGAATGTGTTTCCTTCCTTACTGGAAACCATCTTAAGAAATTCTATTTTTGGTAATTGCCTAAACCGAAAGTAACATTTACAGATATACAAGGCTGCAAAGGCATAAATTATTTGAATTATGTTCGTTGAAAATTTATGAGCCCTCGTCTCTGATGGCTTAGACTGTACCTATACCCAACAGACATGTGATTATTGTCTTTGAAGCATTTTAATCTAAATGATGATTAATAAGTGATAACTCAGATATTCGTATCTAATTCTCTATCAAAATGCCAAGAATTCTCGAGATTCGGAGTTATCTAATAGCTTATAACTCAGCCAATAGATTATATACAAATTTGTAGCAAAGTCTAATCAGCTAATGATTATTTATACATGAGTGATTCAAGCTAGTGATTATTCAGCTTACTATTTCTAAAAAAATTATGAAAATTATTCATTATTATTATTTCCTATTAAGGTAAAGCTATTTTGTTGTAGCAAATTTTTGTTTATTTGACTCAGAATCTAATATCCTCAAATAAATATAATCAAAATCTTAAGACAAAAAACATAATGACTATTCAGCATATAATTTATATTTAATGAAGATTTCTAAATTAAAAGTATTGCATTCTCTGTTTATCAATCAATTGCATATTAATGATTGAAGAGACTCATTATTAAATTTAAGTTTCATAAAGGTATATTTGAAAATTTTCAGTTTTAGTAAAAAGTACAATTATTCAATAAGTAAACTGCGTCTAATTTATAAAATTCTAAACTTAGATTTAAAATTAAATAAACATTTAGGTTTTTTACAGAACTACAAAACAGGCTACAGGCTATAAAAATATACACAACAGTTTTTATTAGAAAAAAAATTGTGAAGAATTGGCTTGATATCCAAGCCAATACTTTATAATTTTTTCCAATAATATGATCCATTGATGTGAAAAACATTTTTTCACAGTGTAGAATGAGAACCAATTGGCTATTTCATATTTCTATTTTAATTATTTCTTTAGGATAAAAGCATTTTATCTCATTTCTGTGTGTAATCAATGTTTCCATAAAGCTGTTATGAAAGACCTAGTTACTTCCTCTGCTTAAATAATGGAATAAAATAAAATAAGCGTTTTCATTTCAGGTATCACATCTTTAAACATTTATTTTTTAAAAAAATAATTGCATTCAGGTAATAACTATACACTGTCATTTTAAGTCTTTTTACCTTTATAAATTGGATTATCAGAATTTTCATCTTTTATTAATATAATTCGAAAAAATATATATAATATTTACTACGCATAATCGTGATAATAAAATTTGTAATATCATACAGTAGTTAATTTAAAAAACCAGAAATATAATAGTGAATTCTGAAATATCAGTAGAAGTTAATTTTAATTGCAGAATTCGTTTTATTTATTTGTTTTTAATTCTAATCCGTACGAGAAACAAATTAATATAACTTAGGAATAAGAACTTAGTATTTTTAGTTTCGGAATTAGAAATGATTTACAAAATTTGTAATAGTTATTTTGTGAAACCTTATTAATGTTTATTTCATTTTGAATGTACTATGGATCTTTATTTATTTGAATATTAATAACATTTATTTAAAAAAGAAAACATTGCATATTTTGGTATGTAAGTTTGTTATCAGCATAATTACCTTAATATTGTTTTCGAAGAATACTTAAATTATTAAATAAACTACATTGAAATTTTTATGTACCCTTTTCAGAAGCATACTCTAGTAAAAAGCCTTAAATATCATGGATTTTCTTTTGAGAAATCTAAAAGCTTATTAATTAGCTTTCAAGACAATTTTTTCATAAAAACATTTTAATGCCTCCACATGTATTAATATTTTTTCAAAATTAACCATAATAATAATTTGTATAAATTTTTGCTTTTAAAAATGGAAAATATTGTTTTCTTGCTGAGAAATATTGTTTAACTAGATCATAATTTAATGACTGGATTTATTTTTATGGAAAGGATACTTATTTAAGGAAAGATATTTAAATTCTTTGACAATTAATTTTACTAAATTCAATTCAATAACTGAAAAATCAGAAAGTTACAAATTTAATGAAATCATTGAATTTCCCAATATAAAAGAATACAGTACTTTTTAAAATGTGTTAAAGTAAAATGTATTAATAAAATCTAAATAGTTTTGAAATCAGAGATATTCCTAGGTGAAAATTGATATAATTCGCCATATCTGAACATTAAAGCGACGCCACTGAAAAAAGTCATTTAAAATTATTCTAATCAGTTTTATTTATAAATAATATGCATAAAAACTATCTTGTAGAATCAAATAAAAACATTTCCAAATGTTATTCTTCAATAATAAAATAATTTATTTGAATAGAAATTGCTAATTAAATTTTTATACCGATAAGAGATATGGGTCAAAAATATGTATAACAGCTTTATAAATTAAAATTATTTCCGATAATTAAAAATTAATAATTTTTTCTATTTTTACCAGAACTATTACGTGCTATATTTTATTGAAAAATATCGCTTATAAAGTTTATTTATTAAGGATAATTAATAATGTGAATAAATTTCATTGTCATTTCATTTTTCATTTTTTAAAGAAAAATAATTACCCTTTTGTAATTATACCAATATTTAATATAAAGAAATTTTTTAGTAAAATATAATATAATAAAAAAGGTTAAAATGAAATCTGCTATGCATTTTCCAATGTATCATATTCAAAATTATGTCAGAACATAATTTTTTGAACGACCAAACACCACTAGGTCGTGCAAATTAAATTATATTTTTATTCATTTTAATATTTTCATTGAATTAGTCATTTTAGTATTGAAAACGTTTTTAAAAAAAACTTTGTCTCGCCTTTATTGTTTAAAAAATATCCCATTTACTATTTAATTCCTTTCTCTATTCCTTTCATATAATCACGTACTCAAATCATCCTTTCATATAATCACATTTTCTTTTTCTATTCCATTCATATAATAGAGTGCTCAAAATGATATTTTTCTAGGTTTTATTTGCTGTAGTCATTAACTTGTTTTTTTAAATAAGAGCTTATGTAAATGCAATGGAAACACGTTATTAAAGCTGATTTTTTAGATGCTCGGGTAGATAACAATTTTTTATTTTTTGCCTACGGTTTTTTTTTGTTTACGCCAAAATCCTCAACCCAAAAAACATCATGTTCTGGCATGATAATAAGGTACCAATTAGAAAAATGTGATTAAATTTAACAATGCGGTAACGTGCTTAACATTAATTTCGTCAGGAAAAAGATTTTAGAAAATATTATTTTACATTATTTACATATTACATATTATTAACATTTTAAAATAATTATTATTTTACATTATTTT
>JAOUZG010031916.1:3403933-3418974 GCA_026289955.1 Argiope argentata | reverse complement strand
AATTATTATTTTACATTATTTTACATATTATTAACATTTTAAAATAAAATAGTTTAATTCTTAATACGTTTAGAAACAATATATTTTCATTGGCTCTATTCGGTGATCATAAATGTCAATTGCTAGAAATGCATATTATATTGTAAGTAGTCACCTTATACAGATCATTAGTAACCACTAAGATAAATTTCCAAAATTTGCTTATAATAGATATTTTTAAGAACAAGAGCAAATTAAAAATCGAATAAGTGTGTAAAGAAACAAGTTAATTTAAAATGTACTTAAACTGACGTATTTTTAAATGAAAGGATAAAGAATTTTTGCTTAATGTAATTGGATTTGGTTTTGTGGATATTTCAAATGAATTTAAAAAAAACAATTGATAATTTTCGGATTTATCGAGATCGGAAATCTGAATAAGGATAAAAGAAGGAAACTATCACAAAATGTGATTCACCGTACATATAAAATTTGCCAGTGAAATTATTTCTCAATATTCGGATATTCAACAATTCTTTCAAATATATGAAATTCTTCATTTGAAACTGAATTTTTTCTATACTTTAAAGTAATGGAATACTTTAATTTATATAGTTTAATCGATGGGAATATTACTCAGACCCCTATATAAAAAATAGAGCACTAAATTGAGGTAAACTGTTTCTGCGATTCTGAAATGGTTTTTAGTAATGAAACAAAATGTGTTATTGCAAAATTCCTGCGCCACAAAGGTAGATAAGAGGAATAATTTTTTTAATCATGTTCAGAAAAAAATGATGAAAGTTAAACTGATATTAAGAATTATACAAATCTCACATATCTTCATAGAATAGTTCAATTAAATTCAGTAGCCATAATGACTCATGCATTTCAAATCATCTTGATAAGCCACAATCTTAACGTCTAATTTTCTAAGTTCAAGTTTCAGGGCCAAGTAAAAGAAGAATTAAGATTAGAAGAGGAAAAATAGTTTCAATTGGAGTAAACTAGATTTCACTCGAGGGATCTATTATCGTAAATAAAGTGAAAAAGATATTTTTCTTTTTTATAACAAGGACTCATGAATTTACCTTAACATCATCTGAATGGTTGTAAATGAACTGCCTGAAAAACATGGTTAGGAATTTTATGTTGATTTTATTAGTATAAAAAGAATGCATATTCATTTTCGCTTAGTAAAGAAAAAAAAAGTTAAATAATAAAGTATGTGGCGATTTTAGTGAACATGTTCGATATGTATTCCGTTTTATCAAACATTTTCTCTTTTTTTAAAATAATTTTTTTCCAATTATCATTACATCTTTACGTTGGTAGTAAGTCTTGAATGGCATTAATTTTAAGTATTCTTTTTTCCAAATCAAAATTTTGAAGAGCTCAACTCTTTTATTTATTTCAAATCTTTACCTTTCTTTCATAGCCGTTTCTCAAACAGGAATTTCATATTTTTTTAGGAACAAAATACTAATAATCGATATCATTTAATAGGAACAAAATTATTAAAAAATCTTTATAAAACAATAACTTTTTATTATAATAAAATATAACCATGTCAGGAAGATAGATGATACATATAATTAAATGTATAAGAACTATATAATTCTAGAACACATGTATGTTATCCTATTTGTATAACACATCTTCAGAACTATGCAAATATGTAATCAAATGTAACTTTCAAACATAAGAATATAATTTTTGTAATCCATCCTTCTATTTTATAGTAAACGTAATTTGCAAGTGCACACACACACACACGCACGCACGCAAACACACACACACACACGGTTCAAAATTTAATGTAAGCAAAATGAAAGAGCAGTGCATGGATAGTTGAAAAGGCATTTGTCTTTTCATTCTTAAAATAACATAGCTTATTCCATGAGTTCTCAAACTATGCGTCACTAGTAAATATTGAGTGGGCCCTGAAATATAGGACATATTCGATTCTTGTACAGCAGCACGAATTCTCGAATCTTCATCATCATCTACCAAGCAGATGCTTTCGCTTACAGGCAAACGTATAGTTTCTTCCCTCAATTCATAATATATCTATGCTGACGACTGTGTGCGATGCGTTCAAGCGAGGGAGGAGGCTCTTCTGCCGTTGTGAGGGGGAGGGGATGCCGCACCCAGGCTTATATATTCATTTCTTTGATTACTTCATATATTGGGAAAAAGAGGAAGTAAAGGAAATCGAGCGCATACGTGATCCAAAAACTGTAATGAACGACGATGGCTGAGTGAGCCAAAAATAAATTAATACGAGGAGTAATTGGTAGTAAATATTATACTGTACGACTAGATGAGTTCAAAGGTCTGTCTCAGCTACTGGTTTTTGTGCGTTATATATGACAAGACTGTGTGCGTGATATTTTGTCCTGCAAGCCAATTATTCGTGAAACGGGCGAACAAATTTTCAATTCATTCCCATATAAAAAGGAAAGATTTAGAATGGAAAAACTGTGCAGGCATATGCACTGACGGAGCGCTGACTAGCATTGGAGAAATAGCATTGTGGTTAGAAGAGATATTGAAAAATTTCCCTGCACCTTGTGGACTTATTGTAGCCTTCACAGAAGCACTGGTTTCAAAAGTATCACCCAATAATTTAAAAAGTTTGCTAAATACAGCTGTAAAAATTGTATATATTAAAACAAGGTCCTTAGAAGCACTTTTGTTTCAAAAGCTGTTTGATGAAATGGGTAGTCTTCATACATCTCTTTTTCTCCATAACAGGTATGTTGGTTACTCGGGAGGAAAGTACTGAAGTGATTATTGGAATTAAGGAATGAAGTAAAGTTTACTTAGAAGGGAAAACCAAATATATTGAACATCTATTGGAAGAAGAGTTCGTTCTCAAGTTAACATATTTGGCGGATATTTTTTTCCAAGTTAAACGAACTCAACTTATATCTGCAAGGTTCAAACATATCTGACATTTTTGCAGTTCACGGTAAAATTAGAGCGTTCATGAAAAAGCTTCTTTTGTAGGAAAGTTGTATTAAGAACGGTAAATTTGATTGTTTTGAAACCGTTATTGTAGAAATCCAAGTGCAGCTAAACATGAATGTACTCAGCATTTTCCACTCATTTATTATTGTTAAGAAATAACATCGAAACCTATTTCGCGGAAGAGATAAAAAAGCTCAAAACGTCGTTTTGGATTTGTAATCCATTTCTGGACCAACTACCAACTAATATGTCTACAAAAGAAAGTGAAGAACTTATTGATTAATCAGAAGATACATCCCTGAAAAATACTTTTAGTCCCATCCAATTAACAAAATTCTGGCTCTCAATAGCTGGAAGCAATTCTTGATAAATTGTTGAAGCTGTGAAAGTCCTCCCCCTTTCACTACCTCATATCCATGTGAGGCTGGAATTTCGGCTATTGATCAAAACTAAATACTAAATTTAACTAAATACCGAAATAAACTAAATACCGAATTAGTTTATTTCGGTATTAAATTTAAAACCGAAAACTAAATACCGAAATAAATTGGACGTTTCAAACGCACTGCGATTAAAAGTAACTAAAATCGAAATTGATGCTAAAACAGTAATGACAACAAATAGAAAACAAATACATCCTTCCCATTGAAATAAAATGTTTGTAGGTTATATATATATATATATATATATATATAATATAATCATTTGAGCAGCAGTCTCAATGATATTGGTAAAACTTTTTCCATAGTAACTGCTTTTGGAACTACAGTACAATTTAAGTAGTTCCACTACTCATGATTGAGCATTACCAGTATTTAAGCTCCCTTTTGTTTAAAGCAGCCAATAGATGAGTCGCAAGTTTTTAAGTTTTTGTTAGATGGATCAGAGCCTAGTCAAATTTGGGAACCACTGGTTTATTCTCAATATATGGTATTATATATTATTATACTCTATATATTTTCAATATAAGAAGGCATTTTATAGAAAGATCAATATATTTATTCAATATGTCTTCACATATCATCAATTTGTAAAGAAATAAGACGGTTTTCGTTCACAAATATGGTCCTAATAAATCGGAAATTAATTATTTATTTTTAGTATTTTGAGTCTGCTTAATGTGCTATTATAAGTACAGAATTGAATGACACTGAAATGATGTTTTTTATGATGTTTACGTATTACATTTTATTGATTTTTATCAAGTTAATATTAGAACTACATGTTAAATTAAAATAATTTATTTTATTGCAAAATTCGGAGAAAAATTCTAATATTTTGACTTTAAATCCATTTGATAAACGGTATTGTTAAATAGAATTATGAAGTCGAAATAATTTCATTTGCTTTTTATAACTATAGAAAATTTTTTTTTTAATATAATGTTGTTGTAGTACTTGTGTTCCGTTTTACAATGGAAGGAGAAGTGGAAGGGCTTCTGAGAATATGGAACCCTAATCAACCGAGAACAGAAGTCTGGCTTCTATCTCACGCACGACACAAACCCTTTTAACGAGGTGAACTTTATTCATGCATTTTATTCATTGACCCACTGATTACAATTTAGATCTGGGACAGAGAACGATCACATCTGATCCACACCCCCAGTGGTATAAATCTCAACATGGAGAACATTGTGACCAGGACAGATTTAATGAACGTTTGCCACCATACAAACACGAAGAGTCTTCGTTTGGCATCCCAAGGGATGTGAATCCATAAACTTACCAACCAGGCTATTTCAGCCCTTATTAAATAATAATAAAATAATATAACTAATAAAATAATTTTTAAATAATATAACCAAATTATCACTAGAGAAAAAGGAGTTGTCTTTTATACATTTTCTCTGACCTCTTGCAATGATTATTTTTCCCTGCGTTTTTAATTTTCATAATTCTTACATTAAAATGATAAATATGATTTATGGAGAGATTTTATAATTATCTCTTGACTTTAAAAATTAATAAACACATTTTTTTCGTTAATTTTGTAAATACATTTGGAAGTTTGCTTTGCTATATTATTTTCAGCATACAATTTATTTTTAAATTTCGAATTTAGTGAGTTAATTGTTTGTTATATGTTCAATCATATTTAATGTGCTATAAATATGTTAACTGTAACATATAATGCTGCACTTCATAGAGACGCATGTGAGTTGTTTGGAAATAAAATAATTTTTTGTCTTTAAATTCTATTTTAATTATCAAACAATTATTATTTCAATTTGAATTATTAAAAATTCAAGAATCTAACTAAACAACAAGTACAATTTGATTTTTGACTTAATGTTGATAAGTGTCAATTATCTAAATTATTTTCGTCCTATAATGATGTATGGGTTTGAAGTAATTCAAAGCAAAATCAAATTAAAATAAGATTCACTGCATCCTTTTTTAAGAAATTAGATAAGCTATTAAAAAATTAGAAATAATTAAATTTGTAATATAATACTTTTCATAATATCTATGTACGCACCCATTCTGAGCTTCGAATTATATTTATTTTATCACATTTTATAGAAAACACATGTTTTAAGTTCATTCTCTTCATGACAGCTGCTGAAAATTTTTACTATTTACCTCATTCTTATTTATAAATATCGGCCTTCAGTTTTCAATGAATAATTTTGAATAACTTGCCAAAATAATATTGAAATAAATTGAATATCCTGCCTTGAAAAAATTATGTGTCTATTCTAACTACACGAGTATGAATTTCTAATATTCAGTATGCTTCCAGTAATGATATTTTAAATCACAGATTTTTTTTAGATAGTAAACTCCAGATTATATTCAGATAAAAAAACTGGCAACAATTTAATGCTGAAAGAAGAGAATCCTGCCATCGAGATAAAGAATTAAATGCAAATAGGAGTAAAAACATTAATTACTTTTTATTCTTTCCTGAATATGTTTACTAAATATATATATAAAAAATTATTATTTAGGATCTAATTTAATGCTATACTATAGGTGTGAAGTTTAAATTGAAAATGACTCAAATATATAAAGACTTTAGACAAGTCTATGCCGTACAAATTTTCTTCTTGATTTCAGAAAATATTAAATCCTTCAAATTTATTGTTTTGTGGCAGCTGGTTGTGAATAAATTTAGTCAACATTTCCATGCCAATAATTATTCATAACCATTAATCTATAATAGTTTTCTGGAAGAATTTCATGTAATTAACCCGAAGTAATAAACCATGGCTTGTGTTTCAATTACCTCTTTGATTGCTTTCGCCGAAAAATATCCGAAGAAAAATTACGTTTTTTCATTTGGCTCCTCTGATTGTTTTTGAAGAGATGTTGAAAACATACATAAAGGAATACACCTTGAATGAAATGTGTATCTCAGTCTCAGTAATTAAAAGTGTCATTGTACCAGAAAGCTCAGAGAATTTTTATCATTTCAAAGACTTTTCACCAATTCTAATTGCTTGTGCTTGATTCTACTTAACATAGCATCTAAATATTATGGATTAATTATTCAGAAACCAATAGCCCTATTAATGTAATTTCTATTTCTACTTCCTTCCTTGTGATATTATAGCCATTTTATGATATCACAAATAAATTGATCAATAAAAAGTAGTCTTTCTTCTTTAACTAACAACAATAAAAAAAATCACAAGATCAAATATTTCATGAAGCAATGAAAGCGAATAAAATTTTAATGTATCAGTTCAAAATACTATTAAATATTACAAAAAAACTATTTTTGAAAAATGAACGACATTTTAGAATTAATATTTCAAAAATATAATTTAAAATCATCAAATGGAAATTTTTTCCACTTTTTAAAGGGAGTAAAATTTATTATCCTAGAATATATTTCAGAAATAACTGATTGAAATTCACGTAAACCAAGCCAATTCGAATATTCAATAGATAAAAATTCCAATAAAACTCAACGTAGCAAATTGAAACCAATCGGGTTGTATATTTCTGAGCTCTTGATTCATTGACGTACGCAGACTGGAGCTAACGCACGTTCATTTGTTATTTCTGCGGTAATTTTAATAATAACTTCATTTTCATCAACTTATCATAGAGATATTCATGAACCATCCCTATGTCATTAATATATCGAAATCCTCTTAACACAATACTGCTTTTCAATCTCGATATCGACCTTATCCTACCTTCAAATGTCTGATTAATTTTCAAATGAAAGGAATTAACTAAAGGCCAATTATTTTGTACTTTTCATTATAGCATGAATAGATGCTTACCAAGATACACGTAGGCTCGAGCTCTGTTATTCTAAATACTCCAAATACTGATTTTTCTCAATCATAAACAAATAATTCCTTGCTTATTAAGCCGGACCTCCTTTCAGATAACAAGTTATCAGCAGTTTAACTCCAATTACTGAGAGTCCTGCAATTATGTTGAAGAATTTAATACAGATTTCAATGAACACTCATTATTCAGCATTCTTTGAGCTCCATTTCAGCCAACGAGCCTATAACAAGACTGTTCGATACAGATAGAGAAAGTTTAATATCCGAGCTCTAAATTAGAGCTAAAACGTCGAAAGCGAGTTCTAATAAATCCCCAATGAGTAGTACTGGAATAAATTAAAGCCGTTGTTGTCTTCCATATCCTTAAGGGATATTCTGAGAATCGTTAATAGTTAAGGAGGCGATTTCTTGAAGTGATTTCTGGAGAGGAATGAGGCGAAGGATATACAATGTTCTGACTTTCTATGAGTACATTGTTATTGAGTAGAATCTTATTTGCCAGATTAGAGTGAGCTTAGTTCTAAGGATTTTAATCATTATAAATTTTATTTAATTCACTGAACAATATTGGCATTAATTGTTCTAGATGAAAGGATAAAAATCTTTAATAAGCTATTAAGAGAGTCGAAATATTCTAAAACTATTTTCGCAAGTTAATGGATACATTTATTTAATTATTTCAATATGGGCGAATGAATTACTCTTGTAAACTTTATACTTTAATATTTTCAAAGGTGGTAATATTTTCATAAATTTTATTATAAAGCTCTGCCCATTATATTGCTCCATGTTATAGATAATAAAAGATTCGTATATATATTTGTAGAAAAACTTGTTTTTAGAATAAAATATTAGAAATACAAGAAATTATTATGATTTATATATGAATATGTGTGTACAGGTAAAATAATAGGTAAAAAAAATTTGATCCAATCAAAAGCTCAGCATTAAACCTAATTTTTATAATAATTATGATTATTATTACTTCGTTTTCATTTATATTTAGCTTCAATATAATGAGATTAAATGCCTTCATTCATTTTTATACGAATGATTAAGTGTCTCAATGGAATCATTGTGTAATTTTTTTCTTTTCATTTTTTCATAGTTATTAAGTTTAATAACGTGTAGGCTTCTGTTTCACTTAAATAGTCTCTAAAATTAAAATATTATCTAAGAGATCAGTTTTAGTGTGAAAAGATATTATACGGCCAAATACTCTATAAATAAACCCTAGAATAATTGTTTTTAACAAAAGGAAATCTTAGTTATGTTTTAATCTTGTAGTTAAAATCATAGATAGTAAATATACATCTTAAAATAATATTTGATTCATTTCTTTGGACAAAATTCCCATTGAAAGAATTTTATAATTATTTTTTAATAAAATATTGATTAACAAAAGTTGACTAAAGAAATCAATAATAGAAATTCTTTAACAAATATTCATGCAATTGTACTCAAACCTACATAAATACAACTCTGTATATAGCCCTGACCTATAAGATGAAATATAAGAAAGTAAATAGCCATAGTAAGACTCAAATCTTAAAATACGCAACACTTAAAAGTTATTCTTCTTTGAATCTATCTAAATCAATTCAATGTTTTTTGTATAATTTACACTTTCAAGCGTTTCATCAATGTAATTCTGAATATTTAAAATATGTAAGACTTCTGTATATTTAACTATGATGTATGAGCAATAATATTTCTTAAGTGATGCATTTTCAAAATTTAAAGGAACTATTAATTAGATTTCTTCACCTTTTCTTTTATATTAGGATTTAAAAAGGGTGAATCTTTACAGCAGTTGCATTTAAAAAACAGTTTTGAATATTACATTTAAAGGAACATTTTGATAGTTCCTTGAAAGTAATTAACAAATAAACTTTAGATACAAAAAAATTCAATGAAATTGAATTTGTAGATGAATTAAATCTAGAAAAAGAAACTATTCACTAAATCATAACTGGAAACAGCATCAGGTGCTATTACTGATTTTAGTTGAAGAAAAAACAATTAGATCAGCTATTAGACTCAGGTCAATTAATTAAAGCAAGTTCGAGAAGCAAAACAAATGTGACTCATTTGTAAAACTTTTTGTTCCTTGAAGCAAATAAAATAAACTTATTTTCAACAACCAATATTACATGAATGGTATGATGATTAATGCATAGTATGTCGCCCAGACGATACTTTAGAGTCCGAACAATGTCTAGCATGCTGACTATTCGTCAACTAAGCATGTACCACACATGCTTTACTGGATTCAAGTCTGATGAGTATGCTGTGGAGTCCATATGGGTGATATCCGCTGATTGAAGGCATTCATTTACGATGTTTTCACTGTGAATTAACGGTGTTTACGGGTATTGTCATCCATTAACACGAATTCTGAGCTCATGGAACCCCGAAACAAACGTGCATGTTGTCCAAGAATGATGTATCAAAAGATTTGATCTGTCATGATTCCAATGTAAACATGCAGGTCAGTTTGGGAATCCAGAGTAATTCCTCCCCAAACGAGCAACCCTGTACCATCTTAATGGTGTCCTTGGTTATGGGTACCTAGCGCTCTCCATTCGAAAGACCAGCGAGAATCAGACTGCAAGCTAAACATGGTCTCATCGGAAAACATTCCACAAGCACACTTTTACGGTGTCAACAATGCATGCTCTCTGCTCCAGGATAACATCAGGTGGCGGTGAGTTGTAGAAAGTGGAACATATCTGACAAGCTTTATGTAATATAGACCAATCTGATCAAATCGTCTGTACAAAGCGTGCCTTTAAACTATCGTACTAGTGACTGAAGAGATCTCACGAGATAGGTCTGATGTTGAGCTCCATTTATTTCTTTTGGCAGTATTTGCCAAATATCGATTTTCATTCGGCATTGGAACTCAAGGTCGGCCTGTTCCGTAAAAAATCATCCACATAAGTAATTTCTGTCATAATGATGCGGTTATTGCACTGAAAATACAGTTTTGCTTCTTTGTTTATATTCATTATACATTATTTTCTTATACTCACGTTATTAAGAAATTCTATCTGTGTCATCTGGTAATTTCTTGCATTTTGCGTATGATTTTTGAAGATGTGTGTCGTCACTTTTCGGGAGATACAAATTTAAAATAAAACGCTTAAATAATATTTTGAATTGACAAACAACAAAGTCTTAATTCTGAAACAAGAATACATATAAAAAAGGATTTTAGAATAACAGAAAAAAATGTTTCATGAAGGAAAAAATACTATGTTAAATATATACCAGAGAAAAAAAATATTTAAATCTTGAATTCTTATTTAAATAAACATATTTAAAATTATGTGTTTGTAGATGTTCTCAACTCAAATTTTCAGTTATACTGTATATCATTTGATTAATTAGTTTAGACAAATTTAATAAGTATTATTTTTAACAAATTTTATAAAAAAATTTCAAATTACATAAAATTACAAAAAATACACATTGTCTATAAATTGATAAATTTAAAAAAAGTATAAAGTAATGGGAAATTTGAAAAGAAAATGAGTTCAACCATTATTGTCATTGCGTTAGAAAGGTGAATAATTAAAATTTCATTCTTATGCTTTCCAAATGATTACAATATATAAACTGAAGTTATTGTTTCAGAGAAAAAATAATTATTTTTTAGATTAAGTTCATCAATTTTTTTATTCATCATAAGTGAATCAAGAAGAATAAAAAATTAAGATTAAAATGAAATCTGATATATTATATTTTAATGTATCATGTCAGAACATAATTTCTTGACCGATCAAGCAACCCGTGCTCCTGCTGGTTAAATTATATTTGAAAATTTTTAATTGTTTCATTGAATTAGTAACTTTAGTATTGCAAAGATCCAAAAAACGTTTTCTCGCATTTATTGTTTAAAAAAATATCACATTTTCTATTTATTTCATTTCAAAAAATCATGTGCTCAAAATGACATTTTTCTAGGTTTTATTTACTGTAGCCATTAATTTTTTTAAAAAAATCAGAGCTTTTATAAATGCAATGGGAACGCGTTATTAAAAGCTGATTTTTTGAAATGCTCGAGCAGATAATAAAATTTCAATTTTTTGCCTACAGATTTTTGTTGACACCTCAAACTTCATTTCCATAATAATGTTCTGACATGGCAAAAGAAAAAGGTACTTACGTAATAGACCGACGATGTACCAACGGTCGCCAACCCATTCGAGTCAATAATGACGGACGCTTGCCATTATAGGTGGTTTAGCAACTCATTGGAGATGCCTTCAAATTTGGCGATAAAGATCGACTGCTTAATACGTAAGTACCAAACAAAGATTTCTATTATCTCAGTAATCAAAAAGATAAGAATAATTCAATGTATAAATAGAACGAAAATAATCATTTTCAAACTTTCATGATTTAAACCAGAAAATAAGATGAGACCGACATTTCGTTTAAATTAAAAATTTGGCAATGTCTAATGTCATAATGTCCACAACAATTTCATACGAAAGAAGCTTTTGGTTTCATTTACATATTACATTTGCACGGAGAAAATTATAAAAAGAGTAACATGCATAATTTCTTTTCGTTCATATCAAATTGAAGTAAGTATAATCATATGCTTTACTACAGTGGAAAGTGGATTAGATAGATGTATTTTACATTTGCGTTTGCCTAGTAAGAGTGGAAGATAGCAGTAAAATTGCTAAAAAGATGTCTAAGAATATAATTAATCTATTTTAAAGAGTAAGAAAACCTTTCACATTTTTATTCAAGCAATTCTATAGATTATTATGGAAATTATTTTCCCTTTGATTTCTAAAGTTCTTCCGACTTTTTCTGCAAGAAAGTACTCTCCTACAATTAACCATTCTCATCAATTTTCTTTGTATTTTGGATTTACAAATGGAATAATTTTGTGCAAATCCTAAAACCCTTCATAGATATTATGAGAAGAATTCCATTTCCATAATGTTTTAAAATGTTTTAAAAAAGTAAAATGGAAAGTAAACTGAACATTAATTTGAAACAATATTCAAGCACATAACGAAAGTGAATTTTTAAAATTGTTAAATGTATCAATTCATCTTATAGTGACCTACAATTCTTATATAAATTAGTAGTTAAAATTATAGCCTAACTTAAAATGAATTATTTGCATTGAAATGACCTAATTAAATGTTGTTCATAAAACCCGACATTTTTATGTAACCTTATTGCTCATGATAGATAAAATTTATTCATTACAAAATAGAAGCAAACTTATATGATTTTTATTGTTACTATAAATACAAATAATTAGAAATTAAACCTCGAATATAATTGAATCAGATTGCATTCATTATATTCTTAGAAGGCAAATAGATGTATAATTACTTATACATGATTACTTTTATTCAAAGATTTATGTTTCTTAAATTCAGTTTGGATTTCAGTATCATTAAGACTTGAGTTTCCTAACGTAATGTCACAAAATGTTTTGATTAATCATGAGACAATTGAAAGCATATTAAATTAATTTAATATTTCATTTGTAGTTATTCTCATTATCCCATACTGCAGAATAAAGAGGTCCATCCTAATATATATATATATATATATATATATATATATATATACGCAAATTATACAAAAATACCATTATTTACCAATAAAGAGGAATGGGTTATTTCTAAAATTAAGATTGGTGACTCAGAAAGAACTATAATGAAATTTAGAGCCTCATGATAAAAATCAGAGCATAAGGAGAAAAATAGATAACTGGAAGGACATTATTTGGGGAAAGAGAAAGCAATGTTTGTATTTTGACCAAAAATACATATTTTTATCTTGAAGGGTTCTATTTAACATTTTTTAAATTGTGATATCGTTCATAAATTTATTTTAATGCTCATAGAATGAATTATCCAAATTATTAACTAAGACCATGCTTATAATTTTTTGTACTATAGATTACAATTGTTATGAGTGAACAAAATCTCATAAAAACATATTTAATTACAGATAAAACAAGCAGAATGGATTTTCCACAATTATATTGTTTTGAAAGGTTCAGTATAATAGTTTTTAGGGATGTGCTTGAAGGGTATATTTCAAATTTCAGAACTCCATAATTGTTTACAATAAAAGTATCTGAATTCTTTCAATTAACATTCATTAACTGCTTGGTTTAATGAAAAAAATGTGATAAATATTTAAAAAGTGATAAATATTTGAAGCTTTAAAACTGCATAAACTACCTGTCCACATTTTACCATACTATTATTCAAAACTAAATTTAAAAAATATTTAAATTGATGCGCAATAGACGCTTATCTTAATCAGACTTTAAAGCAGTAATTGGAATAATAAGTTTTATTATAACTAAATAGTTAAATAAATGAACTAAACAATTATCTGCTTAAACTTCCTTCCGTTGCGATTATGAGAAAAACGATAAATGAATTTTAATAAAATAACTTTATCTTCTCCAGATTAACTATTTAATTTGAGCAACATTTTCAAATATATTTAATTTGAAGGTAAAAATTAATTAGCTCATAAAAACAAATCTCCAAGTTTAGTTACGTGTTTTCGAAAAAGAAAACCAACTGCCTTCTGATGCCACTTTCTCTTTTTGATGTTTGAAATAGAATGTTTTGATTTATTTATAAGAAAAAAATTCCTTAAATTAGAAATTTTAATTAGATTTTTTTCGAAACAAGATTGAATTAATTTCTTAAAGCAGAAAAATATTATTTAATTTTGATCTTACTTAGAGTTATAGTAAATAATTCCTTAAAATATCGTCTTTCAAAAAAAAGTAAGTCAATGAAATTGCTATATAATATACGTATTTTTTTAGAAAAAGAATAGGAGATTGGGCATTTTTTTTTGAATTCTGAAAAACTTCTTAAATTAATTTTTATTTTTAATGATAAATTGGATTTATTTATTTATTTTTGTTTAAGAAAGAAGCAAATTTTATAAATTCTTAATGGCGTCATTTGTCTGTAGTTACAAATAAAGTTAGTAAATTTAAACATATATAGAAAACACAGCAATATGACTGTGCTAATCATTTCATTGATAATTTTAATTTCATTTTGTATTGCGATTGCATTTTTATTCTAAACTTATAAATACATTTTTGTTAGTGATATAATAAAATTTAATTAATTCCTTAAGAGAGTTTTGTAAAAAAAGATTTTTTTTGAATTAAAAAAAATGCAATTTGTTTTCTTGTTAAAAGCACTGAATATAACCCGCATAAATTTTCATCTTGTGCAGAAAGAGAAAGTAAAAATAGAGATATAGTAGCAATTTTAAATTGCTACTTAAAAAAAAAAGAAAAGGATGAATTTCTAATTGTAATTTATGTTTAAATACCAATTGTTATGCTTATTTAAATTATATTTTCATTACTTATTAATAATATGTGCTTAAATTATGAATTGTATTTATCTTTTATTTGTATATTATTTAAATAAAGAGGATAACAGACAATATAGATAATTAAATTAGACTTTGGAATTGCATCACACATTTGAAAAAAAATGCTTTGATAAGCACAAATAAAAAAATCTGAAAAGCAGGTATTAATTTTTAGAAAGAAAACTGAGAGATAAAAAAACAAAGTATCTTACATTGTTCTTAATACTACTCTTTTAAAACCATTAAAATGGGGGGAAAAGTTTAAAAAAGAACACTTGTTTACTAAAAGTGTATATATATGTCAATTTTTGAATGATGAGAAAAAAATATGTAAAAAATATTCTTTCAGTCAGCATTTATTAAGTTTTCTTGAAATATATGAGATTAAAAAAATAAATTCTCTTCGTTTAATGATGAATTAAAATTTATTTTT
>JAOUZG010031916.1:3391683-3403833 GCA_026289955.1 Argiope argentata | reverse complement strand
ATATTAACATTGTTTGCCAGTTTCAAGACAAAATTCATTCATTCTAAACTAACGCTCATTTAATTTTTTCACTTATTTCATTCAATTAATTGCGTTTACTGCTGTTCCTGTTTTCTAGATTGGGAGAACAGAGGGTTTGTGTTTATGTTTCTTCAGATATGACATCTATTTTTAGATATAGAGAGAAAACATCTAAATCTAACCTTCCAAGAAAAGCAACAAAAAATTGTAACATTTGATATCAGGGATCATGCTAACGTGAGAAATTGAAAATAATATCTTAACCTGAAGCTATGACTGAAATCAATTTTTGATGACGTTGAATTGATTAAGTGATATGAAATATCATACCATCTTAAATAAATATGATAATTGAAAAAAATGCAAATGCATATCAAGAAATGTCTAAAACATTTACAATTTTTTCGAATTACAAATGTGTTGTTCAATTATATTTCACAACTAAAGTAAATCTGTAAAAACCGAAACAGTTTTTTATGTTACAGCCAGTTGGGTAGTTATGTTGGTAACTATGAGATTGCTGCAACGTGTACTGCAACACTTGGAAGACGCTGGTGTCTTCTGATGTTTACAGAATAAAATAAATTTTGCTACTATCAATCATATTAGATTAATTTTAAAATTAAGTTTAAAATATCAAAGAATATCCTTGACTTGAAGCAGATATTTTTAGAGTGAAGTTCAAAATAAATTTAAATATAAAATCCAATAATATTTCCCGTGATGAATTCGAGGATTTTTACAGTCGGCTTATTTTATTCATTTAAAGATGCATATAGCATAATGACCTTTTAACTAAATTAGCGATAAAAGGAAAAATAAATAAATAATTACTTACCCGCATTACTTGTCTTATACATATTTAAGTTTTATTTATCCAGAAAACGATCATTTAGTCATTCGAAGCTCAAAAATATTTCCCATATCTTGCTACTGCTGAAAAATATTCCTTTTTTTGTCATTTAAAGTTCTGTAATTAATTTTTAAATGATAATATCTACATACCTAGGGTTGATTATCTAATATTTGCCAAAGTAGTATCAAATTCTTATCAACGCATGCGAAGATAAATGTCTTTTACACCATATTTTGATGGACTACATTTCCATTCATGATTCAACAGTTCAATTCATAGGGATCTTAATAAAAATACAAACCTCAAAATGAATACTCGTTACTTATCGCTTTTTTTTAATAATGATTTGAAATTTTCTGTGACAATGAAAGCAATCACGATTAGAATATTTTGTATTTTTATTTTTTTAAATAAATGTTTGGAAATCAAAACTAAGCAACTACATTTTTTTTCATATTTAGAAATTTTTAAAATAATTTCTTTTATATGAATCAGATAACGCTTCTGGTGACCGATGTGCCCTTCGTTTATGAACACAAATCTTTCCAAAGGTATTTAAAATTTGAAACTTTCCTCGAAATAAGAGTTTTAATTTAATTAATTCCTCTTTATTTATTGTACAACTCGACCAATATTAGCACTTGTCCCATACAAAACATTAAATCAATCTTAATCATAAAATATGTGATGCTTTATTTCTGTTTTAAAACATGAAATTATTTTATTAGAGTTGGAATAGCCTAATAAAATTAAAATCGATTCCCATGTATTTCTCTTTCGTACCACTTAATTAATAGCTTCTACAAAGTTATTCGGTGAAGGTGAGAAGACACTTAAAGCTTTTTTTCCATTACATCTTATTTTTAAAAAGTTTTATCTCCAGCAATAAAAATCTATCTTGTAAGATTTTTTTATACCGCTGGCTATTTTTCTGAACTTTCAAGAGCTTCAGAGGCAGACAGCGCTGCGTCGATGCACTCTAATGGCGAGAGGAGAATCCTCCTCTTTTAATGACAGCATGAGGCAGTCATTAGCGACCCGATCATGACAGCAACCGAGGCTGAAAGCCTTTCTTTTCAAGTGGAATCCTCAATCAAGAAGCATCTTTTTTACTATAGAGATGAAATATTTTATATTTATCAATAAGTATGCCTATTTAAGGACTCAAATAATGAAATTACTTTGCATTCGTAACTTCTAATCACCTTTATATTAGCAGCATCTCTTAACAAGTTAGGTAAAGCTATTCTTCATCCAATTTTGAGATTTAAGAATGGTAGTAATGACTCATATTGATGCATTTGCATTAAGTTCAAGATTAGTTATTTTTATTTAATTCATAAATGATTTGCATGCATTCTTTTGGGTATTCTTTTTTACTTTTCATATTATTATCAGATCAGAGCATGATGTTGTTTTTGGGATGAGGAGTTAGGCGTTAACAGAAATTCGAATGCGAAAAATTGATATTTTTATATCTGTACTAGCATCTCAAAAAATAAGCCTTTAATAACATGTTGCCCTCACATTTACAAAAGCTTTGATTTTAAAAAAAGTAACTTGATGACTACAGCAAATAAAACCTAGAAAAAGGTCATTTTGAACACGTGATTATATGAAAATTAAATATATAGGAAATGTGATATTTTTCGTGAGTGTGATCTAAGACAAAAACTGTTCAGATACATAATCTATTGTAGATTTTCGCATAAGAGTACTACTTCTGATTTCGTTAATTATTAGGAATAAAAATTTCTTAATGGTTTATAGGAAGTATAATAAGAAAGAAACATACTTTCAGACAGCTCAACTTAATTTTGAAAGAATTTTGTGCGTAGAATATGCGATCGTGTTCGCTAAAATTAACAAGATTGCTCTTTTAGATTGCGGTTTGAAAATGCCTTTTTTCCCACTTTATTTGACAAAATTAGATTTTATTAGAAAAGGAGTATATAGAATCTATTATCGCTGCACATAGATTGCTTATTTTTAAAATAAGTGGCAAATTAATTTCTTGTTTGGATGAAATTAAAGATTAATGTATAATTAAATGCAAAATATAAATTTACATCAATTATCTTTTTCTGATCATATATATATAATATAATATAATATTTGGGGATTGTCAAGGGATTTAACGATTTTAATATTTAAACCACTGTAAAAACTAATTTAATTTCAGTTACAATATAATTAAATACCACTTACACTAAGTTAACATTGTTTATATGCAATAATATAAACAAATATGAATTACCTTTAAAAATAGGTTTTTCAATTTTGGAACATATTTACCAATTTTAGAAAAATTCTTAATAAATTTTGACATGTTTTAAAAACAAAATAAATATGAGCTATTAAAATGATTTTCGTAATTTGAAATTACATTATTATATTTAAATTTATATTAGAACCACTTATTCCTAAAGAAATAAAGAAAAATATGTATAAAATTGAAGTAAAATAACATTCTCAGATCTTAAATTCACAATAAAACATTTGAATAAATAGAACTCCATTTACTACAAAAGAAATTAATTAGCAAAATGTAGATTATAATGTAATTCTATATATTTATTCATTCGTTTTTAAAATAAGCATGAATAGATATAAAGTTACTTACCTTTCAACGCCATAACGCCTTCAACCCTTCAACGCCATATATTTGTAATAAAATAAATGTGTCACATTTTTTTAAAGAAAAAAAATCCCTCAGTCCCAAAATAAGCTTTTTTTGCATAACATCAAGTTTATGATGCGATAATTGTCATTGATCTTGAAAAAGAGAATGGAAAAGAGATTGCAAAGCATCCATTTTCCTTCGAAATAATACAGCCTGAAATAATTGAATACATAAAAAATATGAATTAAAATATTTTCTTGCTTACTTTCTGAAAACATTTGGTACCATATATTTATTAAAAGTTCAGATAGAAATTCATCTCAGAAACAAAACAGTTTCTTTAAATCGACAGGAAAGTTATTTCTGATTAAATTAATACAAAATAACCTATCTTAGCATCTTCTGATTTAAACATATATATTTCTACACTATCTCTTTCGGTGAAATTAAGATATATTTGTTTTCAATTTATGTATTGGGTGTAAAGGGAAGAAGATTCTTAATTCAAGTGGAAAGTCTTTGCAGAAGAATTAAACGTGAGTTTTAATAATACATTTTTTATGGAGAGGAATTGTTGAAAACTCAATTGTTATACCACAAAAGGAGTTGTTTTGGAATGTGTTGTTAACAATTCTTCATTCTTAAGAAAGTTGTGTAGCAGGTCTTTCTTTGCATTTTCGTATTTTCTTGGATGATAATCTTCAAGTAATCTTGCAGAATTATTTCCACGACATAGTGTTACAGTTTAGTTATTGATAGAATGCTTATTTTCTGAATAATGTGAATTTGGAGGTATTTTTTATGGCGTTTCGTTGCTATTCCATTCTTTGAATTTTCTGTGTAACTCCAGATTTCGAAATCATCAGTAGTGATTGGAGATGAACAAGAGAAGTTAGAGAACATTTTATAGATATTTTCAGATTCAAAGACACATTTAAATGATTTCCTAAAACTATTTGGCCCTCAAATCTCTGAAAGAGGCAAAAAACCTAAGGAAAAACTCTTTTCTGACAATTATAATCAAAATATTATTAAAATGTTATGTGGTATATATTTAACATTCAAATGTCATATTACCAGACAGCAGAGGAATTTTCTTCTTCAAATATTGTTAAAATTTCGTATTTGTAGATTATTAAAATATACGAATAATTCGGTTGATTATTATAAATATAGTCTAAATGAAATTGGCACTATGGTCGGTTTGATAGATGAGTATTAGATGGTAATATAAAATAGCGTACAAATGAAATAAGTAATAAAGTTGCAACAGGTAGCCTAATTAAAATCACTTATAGGTGCAAACAATTGTCCCTGTGGTCCACGAAGTGATGGATATCCTGAGTGAAAAAGCGACAAGTTTGATTTTGGTACCAATTTTCAATGGCCACTTGAACCTTGTTATCTCGAGCAAATCGCTGTTCCTTCATAGCCTTCTTGAGTGGAGTGAAATTGTAATAATCACACTGCAGTGCATTGGCAGGAATGTTCTAAAACTTCCCAGCAGAATTACCATAACACTTTTTGGCATAACACCACCACATGAGGATGAGCATTATCATACAAGAGGATAACTCCTCGAAATAGCATGCCAAGTCAGCGGTTCTTGATATTTTTTTCTCATTTCATGCAATGCGGTACTGTACGGGGCAGTAGTTGCGGTCGTGCCCTTAGGCAGCCTCGCCACATTAGAGTGACATAGACGTTGGCGAAACACTTTAAAAGAACTTTTCCAGTTCTAGTAGAAATCAAACTTTCTTTGGCCGTGGAAGTGAAGAGTTTCGCCATTTCACCCTCATAATTTTGGGGGTTGGATCAAAGTGATGGCGTCGTTTTCATCTGAGGCAATGAATCTTGAAAGAATGGGTTTCCCTATCTCTTGATATCGCATAAGGTAATGCATGGAAACAGACATACCATAAATCTTCTACTTCTCTATCAAATGCTTCGGTACTCATTGTTCGAAAACCTTTCGATGTTGCAACCTTTCATCCATTATTGTATGAACGCTTCTTTTGCTGATAGACTTTTCCTCTACTTTTTCTTGAGTGGTGATTTGAATATTAATTTTCATAAGACGTACTTAATCAGCAACTTTTCCTTAGTGCGCTTGGCCATGTCTTGGCCTGTCGTCAGACTGTGCATCATTTTGGAGTTTTATATTATATATTTTAGTATATATTTTTAAAATTTAATTTTTAAAAACGCCTACATAAGGGTTAAGATATATTAGATTAATTTTCAAAAGAAAATTCGACTTAGAAGAATTATTTATAATTATTTTTCATAGCCATAACCAAATGTTTGTATTAGGTGAATAATTTTGAACCTAATTATTTTTCAGAGGGCAAAGAGTTTAAATTATGTAAAGGAAACAATAAAAAATACTAATCATAATTAAAGTGACATAAATCGGGCATTTTTAAAATTATTTTTATTTATAAAACTAGTTGAACAATTTATGAAAAAAAAAGCCAAAACTATTTGCTTAATTTTGTTTTAATGCGATATCAAGCGATGCGATTCTTGAGATCAGTTGTCCAAGAAATTTACGAAAAGAATTATTTTGAAATGATTTTTGTTCGAAAAATTCTTATTATGAATTCAACAATAAACTAAATTTCTTGACAATAACCGATTCATTTAAAATTGCATTGACGTGCTTACTACAATGAAAACAAATATCTCTCAAAATTCATAAACTCATTTTGTATTTTCCATTGTTCAGTACTCAATTAAACAATTGTAAGTTGTTGTTTGACTAAAATATTATAAAATTATGGAGTATGTCAGTTTTTAATATATATTTTGTTTTAATGGTTTGTCATGTTTTTATCCCGTCATATTTACTTTAACTCATATCGGTCATCCTCAAAGAATGTCCAAGAGATGAATATAAGCTCAAAGAGCTGTCTTCTCCCAATAATGGTGAACATGCTCCTGCACTCCAACAACTTTCATATCGGAAGCCGGATGTGTGAAGAGTGTGTTTCCTTCCTTTCACTCTTTCCTAGAAACCACCTTAAGAAATTCTATTCTTGACAATTATCCGAACCTAGAGCAGCTCTCGCCGATATGGAAGACTACAGCGGCATAAATTATTCGAACTGTTCTCGTAGAAGATTTATTAGTTTTCGCTCTCTAAGGCTTAGCGCCTGGAACCTGAATATTAAAACTTTCCATATCTATACTCAACAGGCATGTTCAGTTGAGTTCATTGTCATATGGAACCAAAGAATTCTGATTTATTAGTACTCGATCAGATATTTATATTCGAACTCTCTACATAATTGGAAGAATTCCCTAGAATGGGAATTTAATTATTGATAGTTAATAAACAAATCGGTGGCAAAGCATGATAGATAAGCAATAATTTGTTTATGATTTAACTTGCCACTACTGGAAACAATGCTAGAAATTTATACTTATTTTTAACGATCTAGATAAGGCAAATTTATTCTGTTTTGAAAAATATCAGATATTTGACTATTAATCTAATAGTCACAATGAAAGTTGATTTTAATTGTAGTGAAGTATACTTGCTTATTGATGACAAGAGAAATTTGCCTTTGCCTTATGTTCCTAACATTCACATTTTCCTCCATTTACAGATTTTTTTGACACGGACTTCTGTAATATCATGAAATATAAGTAATTAATTTAAGTATATTTTACAAACGCTATAATAATTGTAGACATGTTTTGTTATTTTTGATTATTTTCTTTCCTATTTATAGTTGGCAGTAGAGTTGTGGTACATTGTTCTAGAGAAAGTGAAAAAAATATATGGTTTGATTTGGTTTGGCTTAGCTATATTAACGTTCCGTTTCAAAGCACTAATAGAGATATTTTGGAACGGACGTCGTAAATTTGAACAGCAGTTACATGACGAGAGTGACACCTGAGCCGGCATCTCCTGTATCAAACTTTTACACCATCCCAGAGATAGGGTTTCGCTCTGACATATTTAGTGTTCACTAGACCCCCTTATACGACGGTTTTTCGTTGGAATCGGGTCTCGAACTTGAAGTTCCAATTCTTAAGTTGATATCTTGTCGCCAGGTCAGAAGTTGAAAAATAAATATTTCTAAAATTAATTTGTATTCAAGAATAATTGTAAGTTTTTATTATAGAAAATGATAAACTCAAAACTGATATTATAACCTCCCCCCTTTCGGACTGTATAAAAATAAAGGCAACAGTTTTCTTCACATATTTGTATGATGCGCTGATTGTGATATTGATGGAAAACATGAAAAAATGCTTAAAATTTGCCTTTCATCGATTACCCAAATATGGATTATGGCTTAATATTTCTAAATATGTTTCTGGAATTAATCAAATGCAATTTTCAGGTTTTTCTGACTATAAATGAGGGAATATAGTTCTTTCCTGCTACGGGTGAAGTTATTAAAAATTTAAATAATCTGAAATTGCTCAAGAATTAGGAAATAATACACATTTATATCAATAAATTAATGATCATTCGGAGTCATGCTAGAATACATAAATTACCCGTAAAATGACTACGCACATCTTCAAAAATCATATGCAAATTGCATAAAGTCACCAGATGACACCGATAGTACGTAAAAATGATGCGAGTGTAAGAGAGCAAGGTATAGAGAATACAGGCAGAGAAGTAAAATTATTAACATACGCTTCATAAGACTTTCAATGCAATAGCCGCATAGTTATGACAAAAAAGACACATTTAGTTCATTTTTTGCGTTGTAGAATTATCGGGCCTCTAGAATGTAGGCTTACTGAGCTGGGAGTATCCGAGGAACTTGGAATCCCCAAGAACTTATGTAATGTTTTCCCATGAGTTCTGGTTTAGCTTGCAGTGTGATTATAGCCGGACTTTCATATGAAGATACCCGGTACGCCAGGTACCCGTTACCACCAAGAGAACATAATTGAACGAACCATTGCGCTGTAGCAGGACCCGATTGTGGAGAAATTATTCTGAGTTCCAGAACTGACCTACATGCTCCAACTGGAGCCTTGATAGGCCAATTCTATCGAGGCGACATTTTGGATCAACATTTACGTATATTTCTGGGCTTCATGGACGCAGCATTCGTGTTTATAAATGGCAATTCCGTTCCTCTCAGTTAAAACATCATGCCTTCAATCAGTGGATATCGCCCATATTGACTCCACAGCATTTTCATCAGCATGAGTAGGATAGGCTTAGTTGACGAGATGCAACTCGTCATTCACCTCCTTCATGTCTCCCGGAACATTGGAGAATATTTCTTGATAAGTGATGTAATATTCCCCAAGATAAGATAACTAACTTGATACTCATCATACCTAAGTATATTCGGACTGCATTGAATCGTCTGGGAGGCATAATATATATTAAATATCATACCAACCATGTAATATTTGTTTTCGTAATTTTCTCCAAGGAGAGATAAGTCGCAATTTTTACTAATAACATCAAACATATAGAATCTTATTTGTTGTTAATTAAATGGCTTTACAAATAAGTCACATTTGTTTTGCTTCTGACTCTTTCTTTTCCCAAACTTACATTATCCTTAATTTATGGGCACGAGTGTGTATCCACTTTATACACTTAAGAATTGTCGCATGAAAATATTTAATAAGTTTCATAGATTATCTGCTCCTGGTACTAAATAAACAATAAAATTAGTTTCTTCAGCATTTCTTCGATAAAGTATGAAGAAACCTTTCTTTCTTTGGGAAAAATATTTTATTTCTTGTGAAAAATCGAAAATATCTTGCCATGCCGATTTAATATTATTAATGCCTCAAAAGCATTTAGAAAAAGTTTTTGAAGTACTTATTGATCGTATTGATCCATTGCCATATCAAATACCAATACCTACTCCCTCACATGTATCTATCTCTTTACAATTGGGATAAAAGTTATTCTGTTTGAAAACAGATCAGCGGATACCGTAGTTTCTTCCTGTATTGAGTAACAAAATTTGTTATTTCTCTTTAAGGGATAGAGTCGATTGAGTTTGGTATGATTCATTTAAAACGATAAAAAACAGATCAAGAATCTGAGATATTAAGTTTTCTCATGCAAAGCTTGCTGCAAACAGTGCAATGGAAAGGTTTGACGACTCCGCATACCAGTTAAGGTTGTTTAAAAAGCCCATAATAAATTGGAATGGCACATTACCAACGATTTATTTATCCATAATGATTTAACCTATACAATAGCATAAACGCTATATGGAGGAAATATCAAACTTCTTTTAGAAATTTTTGAATCCTAAATATATCCCACAGCATCTAATTTATTTACAAGAAATTACTTAAAAACGTCTAGTGAAGAGAAGCCAAAGATACCCGAAGGGACTCACTAAAAAGATATCCCCAAAATATTTGTACATAAAATTATCTCCTTGCATTTTTTTTCATATTGAAAGATTTCAGCAATAACCCTATCTATATGACGATCAATATTCTCTTATCACCCTTTATCCAATCATTTTAATCTTAGGATAAATGATGAAGAATTTCCAAAACCAATGGTCTCTAAATTCCGATATTTTAGAGGTTGTCGATACATCAGCTCAAGGCAAATTTGTTTCCAAGAATAAAGTTTAAAACTGAATTATAGGAGGGAAATTTAAAATGGCTCTATGCCTGCCAAAATTCTTTCCATGAAAGCTTTAAACTAAAGAAATTCCAGAAGTATCTGCATATTTTAAATATATCAGTTCTTTATTTTACTTTTAGAACAATATCTTAGTTGTGATCCTTTTTTTCAAATTTGAATTTCAGATTAAAAAAAAGATTTTTTGGTTATTAAAATCTACTTGAAACTATTACAGATGCCTTTTGAAATACATGTCTAGACATAAGAAACATTCATTTGAGACAAAAAATATTGATATTTATGTACGGAAGATGTGAAAGGGGAAATGCATACTCATGGAATATTTGTTGTATAATATATATCAGTGAATTTAGAACATTTATTTTATGAAGTACTGCATGCTGAAACTATAAAAGTAATTAGGAATTTCCATTTGGAAATATAATTTTAGCATTATAAATTTTGTGAAATAGATTGAATTGGAACGTTAATATTTTTTGCAGTTCCCATTACGAATTTCAAGTACATGAATTTTCTAGTTTTTGTGTAGGAGAATATATATTTCTTATAATGATAACAAAAAAAACGTGGTTATAATATTATCTTTTCATTATCATGATAATATAAGAAAAAAATAAAACATTTAAAAATGCGTCCATTCATCAATTATTTTTTTTCATTTTTTCTCCCATTGCAATTCCATTATAAATCCCCATTTTTATATATATGTTTGCAATAAAAAATATTTTTTCTTTAAATTTATAATAATGTCTATTGTTTCCCATATTTTTCTATGTGATAGAAGTGATTTGTTACAAGAATTTTGAAGCTATGCCTTCAGTTGAAATATCTTGCGTAATTCAGGGCTGCGGAAACATTAGTGGGAAGTGAATGGGACTAAATCAATGTAATTTCAATTATTTAATTTTTTGGGTTTTTTCAACAACCGTTTAATAGTATTCGATACTCATTGAAAGGCATCGTTTTGAAATTGTCTGAGATACAAAGCCCATACTTTTGAGTATTTAAAACTAAATTCTTAGAATAAAAGAGCCAATTTACAATAAAATGAGTTTGCTGCTTATATATCAGAAGAACATATTTGAAAATGTATATCTTGTCATTATGAAATGCAGAGAATATCCGAATTATTATTCATTACGAAGATATTTCTTCCTGGTGGCTACGACCCTACATTGATTCGAAACTAAATGCAATAGTTCAACAGAAATAAGTAATATAAAAAACATTTTTTAAAATCAATTCCTACTTAAGTTAACAAAATAGAAATTTTATTTTAGTTACTCTTTATTAAATAATTACAATTGATATAAAGATGTATAGAAAAATGACCGAGTCACAATATTAAGTGCCAAAAAAATCAAATTTCCTGGCAATTTTCCATTCGGCTTTCTATACATGATGTTCGAATTCGCAGGTCATGAACTCGCAGAAGGGATTAGAATCCAACGCCATACCAACCAGACATCCCAGCATAAAGATTACAATTACTTTAAATAATTGACCAAAAAATTATAATAGCATTGAATTTTCAACAAAGCCAATTGTGGCGACACGAAATTCGTGATTTTTCTACATAAGTTGGGGTACGCAATACAGATTAGAAATTTCAAACTTTTCTATTCTGTATTATTTTAATCGAAAATACTTCAAAAGGAATTAGAAAAAACGATTAATTAACAATGTTCGATTTTAAATGGCTCAAGCAATATAAAGATAAACAGAATCATTTAAAATAATAGGCCCAAAACATGTTAAGCCTAACCTTATCGGTGTTCGGAGAAAACAAGCTGAAATGAATGCTGTTACTTATTTGGCTGCGGTGAAACAAGATTTTTGGCGCGAAAGTTATTTTTTAAATTAGTTAAAAAAAATTAATGAATTAATATTGTAAAAAACTGTATTAAAATCAAATGCCATCCACTACAAGTTTAAAAATATTTACTTGAACTTCATTGTAGGAATAAACAGTATTTTATTAACGATTGAAAATTTATACTATATATATATATATATATATATATATATATATATATATATATA
>JAOUZG010031916.1:3363262-3380762 GCA_026289955.1 Argiope argentata | reverse complement strand
AGGAACATTCACATTTAAAAAAAATTTCAATTTTAAGGACTGTAACTGGGAGGTAACTTCACAACGCAATTTGCTTATATGCATCGTTAAGTACACTTGCATATTGATGACAAACAAAATTTACCTTATGTTTATGACACGCAATTTTTCTTCCATTTGCAATTTCTCTTGGTAAGTGTTTGAAGATCGGTGAAGTGAAAAATATTTTTGCTCTATGTCATCAACAATGCATATTCATTAGTGAGTTGCTGATAATTGCGTCATGCCATTATTAAAAGTCCAGAATTCTTATATAGCGTCAGGCTTGCCAAGTTAGTTTGGATATTTTGTGCTTTCTAAAACCGAAGCTCTTGAAAATCAACTACACTATGAATGATCGATATGTCATCGGAAGGTTGATTTCATTCACCATAAAAAAGCTTATTATTAAATTAAAGAGGATAAAAAAATTAAGTGACTTTGAGCATACTAGAGATCTCTCTGAACAAGCTATTAATTAAGACGGTCAGAAAAGCGTCAATGAAATTTTATTCTATCTTTTTTCCTTCCCTTTTCAGAATAAATTCCTGATTACGATTTTAGTTTCTCTTAAAATTTAAATTAAGCAAGAGAGGAACGGATCTTTTGAGTATTGAAATCTTATTTAAGCTATGGCAAATTTTCTCCATTGTCATGACGAGGTATAAGTAACATTAGTTTAAATCAGAAATATTTTTATACAAAGAACATGTTCTACGTTTCTATTATTTATCTCAATCAAAGCTTTAATAATTTATTTTAAAAACTAATTGTTTTTAAAATAAACTACAGGTTTTCATGCTCAGCCCATTATTTTTTATATAAGGATAAGATCTTTGAAAATTGTTGAATATATATTAAAAAATGTTTAAATTAAAATGATTATATTTATATTTATAGATTCTTAAATTCCTCTTTTATAAGTATATAATTGGAATGTCGAGTATATCAGAAGCAAAAATATAAAAAAGGGCAAACAATAGAAATAATTCAATGATATAATATGAAGATCTATACAAAATATAATAGATGTGAAACATCGAGTACAAAAATTTGTAAAAACGTGTATAATATTTGCCGCTGAGTTTTGTCATAAGATGATAAAAACTCATTTAAACAATATCGATTTTATATAAAAATGTTTTTTTAATTAAAAAAATATTTTATTGGTAATTTATATTATTTTAGCCTTATAATCCTATACAAATTTATTTGAACGAAAAAGGAATATGATTTTATAATTCTAATTAAAAGCTAATTGTGATGTATAATCTCTAAATTTTCACCAGAATTATTTAAATTACATTTTTATAAACCAAAATTGTCTTTTAACTATCTTAAATAACTTATAAAATGTGTACCCAAATTTAAAATGTTTAACTGAAATATCCATTGTTAGTTTTGTGAATTTACATAAAAATTAAAACCTCTGGAACATTTTAAATCTATTTAAAACTTATTCAACTTTTTAAAATAAAATTAAATTTTTATCTAATTTGAACTTAAGCTATTAAAACATAATTTTTCTAGTCTATTAAAATATTATGAGCAAAATATTTTTGGTGTAAGGGACTAACACTTATTTAGTTTATTATAAACAAATTTTTTAGAGGTTATATAATACATTTCATATTTTTTTATTCATTTTTGCTTATTTTAAAATACTTTTTTACCATATTTATCTATAATATGAGAATGTTATTTATACCAAATATTTCACCATCATTAGGTATACGTATAATAGAATCTATAGAACGGATAGTTTCGATGCTATTAAATCTAAAAGAGAGGCCCTATGAAAACGCAAGTATACTTCATTTATGTTTTCATCAACAACATTCGAAGAAACCTTACCGAAATTTCATATAAAAGGTTTAACAAATTTATTTGACAGGAGTAAATGCATTTTTACCTTTTTTCTCATTTTCAGGGCTTAACAAATCTTATTTTTCTAAAATTCATAGAACGTTTCAATGACCGTCATTAGCTATAACGACCGATGCATTTCAGTTAACCTTGATGATCCATAAATCTTTGCACCTCTTCTTTCAAATTATAAAACATTAAGAACATTCAAAATCAAGTGAATGAAAAACTAAAGTGAAAAAAATGTAGTTCCAATTGGAATAAAACGGAATTTCTCTCTAGAGATTCCTTGCAATTAATAAAGTGAAAATTATCTTGTTTTCTGTTTAAGAACAAGCACCCATGAATTTACCCAGACATTACCAGAATGGTTGTAAATGAACCGCATTAAAAACATCGTTAGGGATTTTGTTTCCTTTCTCAGCTCATTTGCTTAAAAAGAATGAATAGTTTTCCACATTTGTGCTTAGTAAGGGAAAAAAACACCATTGATTCGTGATGCATGAGGCAATTTCAGTGAGCATGTTTAACGTATATTGCTTTCCAAATACTTCCTTTCTTTTAAAATAAACAGTTTTTATTTCCGAGCATTTTGTAAACAGCAAGTACGTAATATATATATATATATATATATATATATATATATATATATATATATATATATATATAATGTTAGTACCATGGTAGAAATAATTATATGTTTGTAGTTTAATAAACTTTACACCTAATTTTAGAAAATTTACAAAAACCGAATTTAAAAAGGAAAAAAATATTATATAATTACACATTTTTATTAATCGTATTTATTAAAAACTTTCAATCGAAAATATTATTTAATATAACAAAACTCTATGTTTAAAAAGAATATCTTATTAATATTCTATTTATTTAATAAATTTAAAAGCAAAACTTTATTGAAATTTATAACTTCAACTTTTTATTATAATTCATTGATACTTAAACTATTGCTGTTAATTTTTCTATGATAATCCCTAGCTCAAGTTACAGCCAAAACAAAAAAAGAAAACGTTATTTTTGGAAATTCAAAATACTCGGAATAGTCGAGAAAATATGTAGATGAAGAGATGTTTATAACAATATGTGCACAGAAGAGAATAGAAGAAGGAAATGCATTTTCTTGTTTCAGCTAAACCATGAAAACGCGTGACATTTTAAAATATCATGGAAACAATTCACAAATACAATATACTGAATATCATCTTCGACTTTTCCGTGTATCAGAGTATATTAGTTACAGCTTTCAGTATGACTTTTGGTTTTCTATTGTCGAATGAAGTTCTACTCGCTTGTAAAAAAAAGACACATTCTTAGCACTGCCGAATAACTCTTCCATTGATGCCATTTCGAATTCGAAATAGAAATTTTGCTCATATCTACTCTTATTTCCTAGAAACGAAAAGAAGTTCTGCATCTTACTTTCCCCAGTACAAGAGTTCATCTTTTCCTTTATGTGCTTTGGATATTGTCTCCATACTCTGCTAGGAAATATATTTCCATATGACTTTTAGAAATTGTTTAGCTTTGATGAAAGTCCTTTTTCTTCGCGCTTTCAAAGATAAAAGATTCGAAACATAATAAAATGAATACAATTTCAATCTTGTCCAATTTTAACAACATTTTCACCAGTTTTGAGACAAAGGTTTCTTCTTTATGTTAAAATAATAATTTTGAAGAAACAAAACATATTTATGCACTTTTGATAACTTTTACCAAGCTTTTAACTTTGGAGCAATAATGAATCAAACATTTGATAAAAACAGAACTACAGAGAATACTAAGATAAATAATCCTCTGTTTTTGAAGAATTGTATCAAAGGATATATTCTACCTACTAAAATTTTAATATAGGTACACAATTACATACAAGGATAAGAAAAAGTAGTTTCTATAATATCCATCTATAATAGATTAATTCTATATATATATATATATATATAAATTGCCTATCTTCATCGTATCAATTTAAAGCATTTTCTGAAAGCATATTAGTGAGAAATCCTTTAATATTTCAAATCATAACATTCTCAAGATAATTTTTTTGTAAAAATATACAAACGTTACCTAAATAAAAAGTGAATATCCTGAATAAAAAATGACTTTATTGGAAATCAAAAGAAATTTCCATAGATGTTATAACATAGGTCCCATCGCTTAGGTAGCAGGTCTTTGCTTTTGATGTAAGAAGATGGTGGTTGATTCTTGAGGAGGTCCATCTCAGCTTCCTTCACGTCATCATCCGAATGGTAGGTAATGTTTCCCCTGTAATTCTCTATTAAGAGAATCAAAGATGTTGACGTCACTGGGGTGACATATTGAACTATACAATGGGTGCTGTAACACTAAACAACGGGATATTTTAAGATCGTCTAGATTTCATGGGAGGAGGATTCCAGTATTATCATGAAGAAGTCCCGATCGTTTCCCTCTGGTTGCCTTCCATAGTCTTGACAGAATACTGCAATATTGTGTTGATTAGTAGTATTCCATACGTTCAAGAAATTAACCAAGAATGTGCCAAAGAATTAGAAACAGTATTATCGCGGTTTGTTCCGATTTGGAAGCACCCATGTAAAGTAGGATTGTACTTCCCATCGGTTTCCTCTACCATGGATTAGATATGGATAGGATATTATTACGGTATACCATAAGGTTGGTGCTGCATAATCAGAAATGGTTTTAACGCCAGTAAACTCAATCAAGCTCAAACTCTACCATGAACAGTTTCCACTGCTGAATGCCGTATGCCACCCTTTATATCCTTGTTTGGTGATCCTGCTATGGCTGCAGTTAATCTGTCTATATTGCAAGAATTTAATTTTCACTTGGTGAGCCCTTGTGAATATACGTCAATTAGAAACAAGAAAAGGTATTCTTTGACTAAAAAGTTCAGATAAACAAATAGGTATTTGAAGTATAAGAGACAATGAAAAACATAATATTGTATCATACATGCATTAACACAAATGCTTTATGTTGATTTTCCCAATTAGAAAATCTTTACATTTTAAAATAGAAGGCATACATTAATAAAAATGTTTATTTATAAAATGAAATTCGATCAAAATTAATTCCGAAATTTGAAACATTAAGATACGATTCGCCAATAATATAAGTGCATCGCAAGTGGCCCGAATCAGTATAGATTTTTAATAGATTTGGATACCACCCCGTTCCAACTTTAAAGATACTGTAAACTATTAACAGAATTCTATTTCTGCAGTTATCAGAGGAGGAGTGTGATATCCTAGATTTTAGGAAAAGACAAAAAGGAAGCGTCGAAGAAGCATCGACGTCGACTTATAAAGTTACATAATTTTCAGGATTTTAATTCCTATTAGCAGTGTCAGAGCAATTAATCGATCCGCCTGTGATCACCTTCGTTTTGAAGTGCAGATTAAATTAAGAGTGATGTCGGGGTTCATTACGGACTGGAAGTGTCAGAGACAGATTTCTAAATTCCGGATGAAGAATAATAAAATTACTTCTTGATAAATGCATCCGGAGGAATAAATTTCACTCTAGTGTGAACCGTTATCGGAACTTTGAAAGATAAGCATCGCAAATGTTATGATCTTCTAAATGTTTAACATGTTTCAAAAGGGGTTGCCTCCAATATATGAAATACTTTTATAGCTCCTGTGATTTTCAGAGAAAGTTAGCTTCTCGTATAATTTGCCTTATTAATGCCTTAGATTCTGAGGGACAGGCTTGATTTTGTTCAACATGATAAATAGATGAATGCATTAAAATATATGAATTTAAAAATTTACAATTAAAATCATATAAATTCTTAATAAGATTATTTTAAATCTAACCCAAATGACATAAATTTTTAAATGATATTAAACTTCCAATTATCAGATAATATTCACTACTTATTTTTGCAAACTGAAAATATATTATCTAGAAAATATATGCACTCATTTGATATGAAAGTTCAATGACGAATAAATGGTATTTTATGATTAATTCAACTAATAGTGAAGTGTAAAAAACTGATTGTTACAAATTTTTTACGCATATTTATATGAATATTTTTTGGCTGAATGAAAAAAATATCTATGATTTTTCGAATATAAAGTAGTAATATTAACATAAATGTATGATATCAGCGTTCTTCTTTTCTTTTTACCTCCTTGTAAAGATAGTTTTATAATAGTCTTGATTGCAAAATGTTTTTATAACATTTTTCCTTGTGCCCTCAAAGAAAGGTACCTGTAACGATTATGTTTTTATAACAATTATACCGCCTAATGGTATGTTCTTTGCTTTTTGTTTCTACTTTTAGATTTTCAATACTTTAGTATTTTTTTCTATATTTTATTATTGTTTGTCTTTTTATTTGTTTCTGTAATTCTCATTAACTTTTATATTTACAAAATAAGATGCTTCTTTTAGGCCTTAATTTGGGAAATTTTTCGGGTAACAATGAGTTTTTATTAAGACAATAAAACTTCCCTTATAAAAAAAACCCCATCCTTTTGCCCCATCCTTGTCTGATGGTGACCCTTGAGAAAGTCGTCAGACCGGATTCCTCTTTCTTTTTTTTTTGGCATTATTGATAATTTTTTCCCTCATTTCATTCTACTTTCGTTTTGTTCATCTCTATATAGTAGTAGTAGCGTAGGCCCTCTCTGTCTGAATGTATATATGTATTTTAATTATATATATATATATATATATATATATATATATATATATATATATATATATAATAGTAGTTGTGAAAATAAAATACACTCGTTCAAATTAGATGTAATGTTCATGTTTGCAGATTAAGGCATTAAAATATTTTGTAAAATTTGTGAAAATACGATTCATTGTTTTAATATTTTATAAATAATCTTCATAATTTATATTTTATTTATTAAAAAGCTTATGAGTTAATTAGTACTAAAAATTTTCTGAAATTAGAAATGATTACAAAAATTATTTAATAGAAATTTCATATTTTGAAGACGTCATTAAAACAACTATTTCATAATGCATGTTTTGTTTTCGATTCAAATTAGGAAAGTTTTCCATATTGTTTATAAATTAATTATTTGAGGATGTTCGATATTTATGAAAAAAACTCAGTTTTACGAAAGAGACTCAGACAACAAAAAAAAAGAATTGCAATAATTTCTTGGTATGCTTTCATTAGTGTTACTCCCTTGGTAATATCATTGAAAGCAATAAACTCTGTTAAAAATCTATCATCTATATATAAGCATTAATGATATATAATTTAATTAATTCTGTAATTAATATGATGTAATACTGCATATAATAAATACTATTTATTTTTTACTCTTCTCTTTATAGTTTACTCAAAGTTAAATTAATTCCTATCAAATCTCACTAACTGAACTAAACTAGAGCTTAACAAAAAGAATTAAATTGCAATTTATGATGGATAAGAAAATGTAATCAAAGAAAAAAATTGTCACCATTTTTTTATTTTTGCAAAGAATATAATGATGTAGAGGCAGGGCTGAAAACAAGATTTTGTAGATTTTTTCTCTTTCAATTTTTCTGTTTTCTTTGAGCAATAGTTAAAATAAATAATAAAATATTGCCTTTGTACAGTTTATAATATCGCATCAAGAAGACAAATAAATTAATTGAAAAATAAAAGTTTCTAGTTAAATGATTTCAATTAAGGAATCACTAATGATTAGAGAAATGACTATGACATTCCTTTTCCGCTACTTGAGGCTTCACGATTTCTATAAAAGCAATTAAAGGATACCAGTAATAATTGATATTTCAAACTAATAGAGTTTTAATGAAAAATCAATATACTTTTCACAGAAAAAATGTTTTAGAAGAAACATTTACATTTTAAAATGAAAATAAGAATTTCATAACATTTTTATTTTAATTATATAAAGTATGAAACCAAATTTTTATGTTGAAGTTATCAACCTTTTTTTTTCTCTTCATTATATATACTGTTCTATAACTATATTTTCTTGTAAAAGCAAGGATTTATATTAAATTTAAATCATGTTCTATTGAAATCTATCAGTATTTGATATTTTAGATTAGTATTCATGAAATACTAATCTGTTATTTATAAGAAAGAATGATATTTTAAATATTTTCCAGCTCGACTTTGTAAAGTAAAATTTAATTCTAACTGCTTTTTATATACTTTGGATTCCTATATACTACTTTATAGGACATGCTTTATCATAGGGAATTGTTTTTCTACATCTCTATTTTTATATATTGCAGAAATTCTTCAAATATTATAATCCGTCCCTACTATGAAACTCCTTTTTCAAAATTAAATAGGATACCGATTGCTTTTAAAATATACGATTCACACTATTTCTTCTGCAGAATTTTCAAACGTTTAAAATGTTCATTATTAGAAGTAACAAGGGACTTTCTTAGGTCATAGAAGTGAATAGCTAATTTCCTTTTGAAAAGTATTCCATATTAAGTGAAATGTAAAATTTGCAAGTTTGATAAGGTAAAAAGTTGTAGCATACATAAATTGTTAACAAATCAAGCAACATCTGTTAACATTAAAAACAAAACATTTTCATTCATTCTAACAAAATAGTTCCAAAATTTTCTAAAATTTAAGTGTACAAATTAATTGATTAATCTATTTCAAAATAAAAAAATGATTCAAATATTATTATGTTTAAGTTCTTCAAGCACCATATCCTCCTAATTTTAATTAGTGAAATAAATGTCTAATTCTTTGAATAATCAAAATATTATGCAACAAAAAACTGAATATTTTGAAAAATAATAAAGGAAAATTAAAATAAATTAACCATTTATACATTTCAATCATTAAAATATTATGAAATGATATTTTATTGATAAAAAAATTTAAAACTGTTAGTTACGTTATATTTTTTTCTATACATTTTAAAATTCAATTTTAAGAAATTCATTAATTAAATTAAATTCATTTTCCTTAGTCTTGAAATCATTTGACTTTATCTCAAGAAAAATGAAAACATAGAGGCCTTAGTAAAGTGTCAAACTCGCAATTAAAAGTAAAAATATTTATTGTAAAATAATCTACTTTATATTCATTAATAAACATATGTTAACAAGATAAAATAGCAAAAGTTATAAAGATATTCACTATATAAAGATTCATAAAAATATTATAGAATTATTATTTAGTTAAGGATATCAACATTATCTAAATTCATAATAGAAAAATCTTTTTTTCAGAAATGTATAGAATAATACTCACTTTATTTCAGTTGAAAAGAAGCTATAATGTTATTATTTCATCCAAAATAAATTAAATGCTTTCTGTATCAACATTTCAGTGAAAATAGATTTTTTAATTTATAGTGAAGAAATTGAATGAAATGTCAAAATTCTATATGTTCCGAATGTGTTTGGAATAAATTATGAAAAAGTGATTAAAGTATTGTTTATAATTTTTGAGATGAAAAAAAAACCCACGAGTTCTTTTTGATAGATTCACCACTTTTTAGTTCTTTTGCATTGTGAATAATTAAAATATCAATAGGAAATATAGTCTGAAAATTTATTTGTAAAACTTGGGTTCTTCAACATTGGTCTTCATGGCATTCTTACACAGAAAAATTACGCCTTAATCTACCTGAATTTTAGTGGAGAATATTTAATAAGTTCTACTTCTTTTTATAAATTCTCTTAGCGTTTTTTAAGTAAAATTCATTTTAAATAAATACAGAAAATTGAATTTCTGGAAATTTTTGAAAGAATCAAAAGCAGAATAAACGAGAAATTATAAATGATAGTTACTTACTCCAGACGAGATAACCAAAATGTATAATAAATTGCCATGTCATATCTTAAATGAAGAATATAAATATCCGTATCATTCATTGATCCCTTTAAAAGAAAATCTATTTCTTAGTTATCTCGATATCAAACAGCATTATTGAATGTGATTGGGCTATATCATTTTCTCAATACTTATAAATTTTCGATTTACAATGGAAAGGTTTTCAAGTGAAATCTCTGAAAAAAATTATTAACCTAAAATTAATATTTTTTCATATGCCTGTTATTGTAACAATGCATTAAAAATTGCAACTTTTCTTAAATATTGTTGAATATCTTACAATACTGAATTGGAATCAAAAGAAAATATTTTCCTCAAATTTTAGTCATAATTTTAAATTCTAACAATATAAAAAACTGTACTCTGAAGTTACGGTATGAAAAATATCCTCCTGTGAAATTAAAACTCATATTTATTTTTCTAAAGAACTTATTTCTGATTAAATATTCTGTGTAGCTGTGATAGCACTTAAAATTTTTTCTACATAAACTTTATTTTTTAAACTTTTATGACAGGTAATAAAAAAGGACGATCTGGCGATGATCTATTGACCTTTCTATGGCGAAACATTTTAAGAATTCTTGCCGTTGAAAGCTCAGTGTTGTCTTAAGTACCACGATGTGTTATGATCAAGTGCTAAGAATGTGGCTTTTTTGATGATAGCATGACGCTGTCATTAAAAATTCTTTAATAATTTCACCATGCTGGCAGCTAAGTTAGTGATTTTTTTCGCGATATGAAACTGAAACTTTTTAGGAAAAGAATCGAAGGAAGATAATTTTATCGTAAACATTACGTACATTTTGATGCACTTCATTAAACGAGGGTATTTTGTTCTACAATTAAATATAAAGTAATCAGTCTTATTCTTTTCTATAACTATCCCCACCATAAATGCAGACATTTTTTGTGGCTGATACTTAAGAATAAAACGACATTCATTACATACGTAGATAAAATTTTGTTATAATTTAGAAAATAAATATTTTTGTCTTTAAATAGATGCTTTTCATAAATATTTTTTGTATTATTAAGGCTTTTCTTATTATTAATGGAAAGAAAACTTAGATATCATATTTTGCTCTTCATTTGTTAATCAGATAATATCCAGAAGTGTCCAAAAATTACTAAAAATTTGACAATAGTATTTTCGAAATAAATAAGATTAGAAAATCTCTGTTTCGAAGAGATATGATCACTACATAGTAATTTGTTAATCGATAAAATCATTTATATTTAATCTGGAAAATCACTCAATAGTTAATGAAATAAGTATTTTTTAAGGTGACATTTTCTGGGTTAAATCCTCTAAGATACAAGATTTCAAGAAATTGCAAGAAATTCGTTTTTAAATGCGTCAATTACGTCTCTGTACAATTTTAATTTAAATAATATTTTAATTCATTTTGTTAACCATTTTAACAATGTTTTTATAAAACTTTTATAGTAAATTATAAATTTAACAAAACATGTACTCGGTAATTTTTTTAAATTCCATTGTAAAATGTCCGTTTCTAATTCGTAATAAATGCACTTTTTAATTGAAACACAAATTAATTTCATTTGTTCACAAAGCAAGCTGAATTTTAAAAAATTCTTTCCATATTAATTATTAATGTATAAAAAGTTAATAACTTTTATAAACAGACTGGTAGGGAAACCAGATAATTAATTTTATTTTGTGTACTATCCTGCAATTCTCCTTATAATTAGCGTTAATTATTTTTGAATTATTTGATTACTAATATGCACATTCAAAACGTAATTAAAAACTTTAATTCATTCAAATATATAATGTGTTTTCTGTTATGGTTAAATTTGTTTCTTTTGGAATTTATTTATGGAAGAGAAAAGGTGAAAAATCCATTGAGTTGAATAAAAAAAGGAATTGTATACATAATATTATCAAAACAGTATTTGTCGATTTTTAGTTTTATTTTATCACACAGATTCAGTTAGAATTAATTTTTAGAACTAAAATACTTCTTCCAAAATGGAAGTTTCTCCTCTTTTCTGGTTAATGCATTTTAATTTATTGAAATCAATAGTTTTAGGAGCTACACATTAAAAAAAATTTAGGAGAAAATGTCACTAAGCAGGATGTAAATAAATTGAATAAAATTAATTGTCACAATTTAAAAAAAGTCCTATAACTGCTAAACAAATTATTTAACTAAATTAATTATTTGATTTAGTTCTCCTTTTAACTCTCCCCAATAGTATCAAATAAATATAGTTATTAAATTTTAAACAGGTTGATTTTATTTTATTTAGCAAATAGTAATTTTCATCTCCAAGAATTGGATTCATTAATGAATAATTTAAAAGAAAACTTATTTGCATTTGTAATCTTAATAAAGATATTTATAATGCGGAGAATGTCAATTAGCTAAAGAGTGAGTGAAGAAAAAAACGCAAATATTTTCTGGCTTTACTTTCAAAAAATAAAGGATAAAATTAAATATTAATTGATTGAATAAACTTACTTCATATATTGTTTTATGTTATACCCTTTAAGGTTTCTTTTCCATGGTAGATAAAGTTACCACAAATTACCACAGAATGAAGAAATAATATTAAAATTCTACTTTAAAAACGCTGAAAAGTAAAATTGTAATATTGTACATTTTTTATTGAAATTACATTGCATACATCATATATCTTGCCTATTTTTGGAGCATTATTGTTGTATTATTCATTCTTTATTCAAACTTATTTTTACTTTATATGCATCACATATATGCAATTATATTATTACAAGTTTAAGCAAATTCGTTTAGTAGTTTAGTTTAATTTAGTTTATATAGCATTTAATTTAATCTCTACATCAAGCAGCATCGCAAAATGTATTCAAAAATTGTTTTGACAGGCAATTCAATGCGCGTTGCTTTGCGGTGGAGCAACAAGGTATTTTTTTTCCGATCAAGATTACAATAGAATCATAGTTGGCAATTAAGAAGTCCTTTTCAACGTCGGAAAACAGAAAAATCATATATTAGCATAATAATTCAATTATCTCAGGAAGAATACAACAAAAGGATTCTTATGTTTTAACTATTAAGGTACCTATTAAGGTAAGGTATTATGTGGTATCCATTAAGGTACTTCACCCAAAAAAGTGGTCATAATATTATATCGTTCTTCCTCGCATGTATATTTCTATTTCAGAGATAAAAGAAATATGCAATTATGATTTATAATAATCTGCGTTAAAGGATATCAATGGATATCTACAAACAGATATAAGAACAATCGCCACTCAATGTTAGAATTATTTTTATATACGAGTGATAAAGGTAACTTTGCTGTATACTTCTGGACAAGTAGTTGTATTTGTAAGATATGCATCAAATATCCATCTTCAAGAAACTTCCACAGATATAGTTTTATAAAATTCTTAAACAAGATTAATGACAAAATAGAGTAAGCAGAAGAAATATCTCCCATATTATACCCAGTATTTCCCTTAATCAACATGAAAAAAACCCCACGCTGTCATTTTCATAAATTTCATATACTTTCTCTTTTATTTAAAGTGCATCCATATCAGCGCATCTAATTTCTGAGGACAAGCGGATGACCCCCTTTATGAAGCTATATCTATGATTTGTCCCCAACAAATCAAAACCTGTAAATAGTCTGATGGAATAAAATAACCAGAAACAAAATTATCAAGATATAAAATGAGAAACTTATCGCTCCATCCATAGGATTAAAATATTAAGTTTTGTGAGCATGTCTATACTAATGAATAGTTTTTTCTCAGCACGATTTTCAAAATTACAAGGCTCTCTTTATTGATATAATGTCTTGATTGATATTCTAAATATAACCTTTAATCTAATCAGATTTGAACTAAAATCCATGGACATAGAATTTATTTGGACGTTCGCTTTTATTTCTAGTTCCAAACATCCCTGCAGAAACTGTTCTTCTGAATATATTTATATATATTTAAGGAGCCTCTGGAACTGTAATGTAGCATTCCATGTTTTCTTTCGCACCAATAGTTCTATGTAATCTCTTCAAACTGAGACGAAATCCTCACAGTTCCAAGTTCGAAAGTACACTTTTTTGTAAAGAAATAGGCAATATATGAAATATTTTCATTAAGTGATGTGAAGGAATTAACAGTTTTAAACAAAATTAGTCATAAAATTTGCAATTATTGCCAAACTGTATTTAGAATATTTTTATTTATTCATCCAACTACTATGTGCCGCCGGCTTTCTGGCACACAGGGAGCGCGTCTTCCTCGTGTTCTGGAAGTCCCGGTTTGAGCCTGGGTGTTCTTCTGTGTGCTATCTGTGAGATGTTTGACTGTGCGTCCATATAAAAAGGGGCTGTGCAAGCAAATGTGATGCGTGTGTAGCTAAGTCGTACTCTTGGTCCTAGTTGGCGCTACTTGAAAACCAAGAGATGCTCCTTTCGGCTTAAATCTGCTGCTGTATCAGTGGGGTGGGGGGTATGTCCATGGGCAAGTGCCATAAGTAACAACAACATTATGTGCCTCATCGAAACTAAACGAAAACTTCAATTATTATATTGAAATGAACTGCCCACCAAAACTTCAAAGTCTTCACATAATCTATTATAATTTTCAACAGAATAAAAAAGCAATTCAATAATTTTAGATTTTTAAAGTATTGTAAAAATGAATCTTAAATTATTTTCCCAAAATTAATTTATAAATATATAATTTTTTTTACTTAATAATAATATAATAAAGGGGTGCCTTTATTGCGATATCAATTCTAAATAATTTTCAAAAGTCTGAAGTTTATTTCATTTCTAAATCAAATTTCATGTTATTTACTAAAAATTATTGAAATTTGCTTACAAGAAATAAATGTTTCCTATAAAAACATTTAACTAAATATAATTATGCAAGATATGATTGTATTTGAAAATAACATTCTTCAGTTATTTGATTCTAAACAAAAATATTTTTTTAAAAAACCGAATTTCTCTAATGCGATTCATTTAATAAGGTATATTTCATTCATATTATATCATCTATTTTTTTTACGTACCACTTACATAAAATTACAATTACATCAAAAGAATCTGTTAAAAACATGTATTAGGTTGGGCAAAAAGCAATCCATTATTGTTTTACAGCCTTTTAACAAGAAAATAATGGATTTCTTTCCATTTTCTTATTTCTATATAGAATTTTTTTTAAATATTGGAAGAAGAGATCCATTATTTTCTCGGAAGATGGCTGTAAAATAATAGATTTCTCTTTCCCCAAGCTAATATTTTGCATGATGAAATAGTATATTATATACACCCGTTGTTTGGCAGACAATAAAAAATAAAGCATTATTTGTGAAAAATGTCATTAAATTTTTTAAGCTTCTTTCTTCTTAATTTCTTTTATTTTTATACGCTAATTTACAAGGTCATTCTCAATGAAATTTTAGGAAGTCAATGTAATCGTAACTAACAATATTTTATAAATAGTGGTGGTGGTGGTGATGATGATGATGATGGGACTCTCAAACCAGGATCCCGTCCCTCATTATCTCCTAGTAACAATTTATAAAATCCTATTCTTAATAACTATTAGGTTGAGATTAGCCCTCACAGATATGAATGCCTGAGACAGTGCAAATTTATTCTAATTGTTCTCTTTGCGGATTTGTTAGACCCCATCTGTGACTACTTAACGCTAACTTAAAGCCAGAATATTAAACTTTATCTGTACGTTGCAGGCAAATTCGTTGAGTTGCAGTTAAAGAACTCCGAGCAATGCGTGCCCTCTCTGATATTTGTATTAAATTCTCTATTTCAGTTGATGAGCTCTCAGAATCCAGAGTTAAATCGCTGACAATTTACAGCTTGTTAACAGAAAGGCGGCCAGCATTACAGGGAAGCAATTACTTCCTATGATTTAGCATGCCATTACTGGGAGAATCTGAGGAGGGGGGCATCGCCGCGTGCCTATGCAAAAGGTTATTCATGCTGCTATGAGAAGAGTTAGGTAATTGACCCTTAGGCAAATGCTTTCGATTAAAATTTAATCAAACATATTTGAGGGGTTGAGAAATATTAACATTGATCAACAGCATTCAAGAATTAATGAAGATCTTGAGATTCTAAAAGCTGCTGCGCTATTAAGAGTTTAGTGATTCTAAGAATTTCCTGGAAAATGAAATTTTAAGATGTGAGTCAATTTATCCATCTTTTATATGGGTAAGCAAATAATACAGGGAAGTAAATAGTAATCTATCTGTTTTTGCGTTTAAATGAAACGATTAATTTTAGTTTTTTTATATGAAAATAATGAGTAGCTCAGAGATTATAAGAATTTTCTGGTAAATAAAACTATGATATGTGAGGCAAATCATCCATATTTTAAGTGAATAAGTAGATAAAACAGAAAAAAATAAACAGCAATATGTTTGTTTTTGTGTTTGATCAAAATTATTACTTATATTAAATGATTAATTATGCATTTGATGAAGATGCAATTAGATGAATTGATTCAATTTAGTTGCAAAAAGATTTAATGTAACTTCTTAAACTTTGAATATTTTTATACTTCAACAAAGCTAATAATAAAATGTAAAATATAAATGATGTTCATTAAGAATTTTGTATCATATTAGAATATAAAACATTATTTTAGAAGTTGAAACTGGATCAAGTCTGCAAATTATAATAATTATAATTACTAGACTATTATATTTTTTACTATATTGCTCACTATTATATTATTGACTATAATTTACAGCAGACTATTATATTATTGACTATAATTATTTTTCAATAATATGTATATTTCATAATTTCTTTAGATAATTTTGTATATAAATGCTATTAAGCTGTCTCTACAACTTAATTATTTATTCTTTATATTGCGAAGGTTATTAAAACAAATGAAATTACCTGGAGGAATTTTAATGGTTTCTTTTATTTTCGTTGGTTTTATTTTCTTCCCCTTTTTTCAATGTCATAAATTTAACTCTTTGAAAGGTCCTTTTTTTCTAGTGATGATATCTTAAAATATTTTTGGGATTCAAATAGGTTTAAGAAAAAGGATTATTTAACTTATTAGATAAATTAAATTCGAATTACTAAATGAATTTTACTATTAATAATTAAGTAACAAATCAATACACGCCATTTTGAATGAGGTAAGAAACTCAAGTTTTTAAGTTTCTATCCGACAGAAAAAATTGTCTGTACTCATAAAAAACCAGATAATTTGATACAAACATAAATATATTTGGCGGGAAGCATACTTTTAATTGCTTTAGAAAGTATTATGGCAGATTACGATATTCATGATAATTAAAAATAAATCTTGTTCATATTTTATAGATGAGTTTTTAAGAGCGATAGAAGAGTTTAAAATATACGCTATTTTAAACTCTTAATTTATCCATAGTAACGTCGGTCTAAAACATTCTCTTATTTATTGATCCCATTAAAATTTTTCTATTTCATTGATGCAGCAAATGCTCCATAAAAATACTTTCGCTAGTAGTTCCCACGCTCTGAGTGAAGGGATAAAATATAGCTGATCTAAACAAATTTTTCTGAAAGATTCCTGAGTTTCCCTTGCATGGTTCGGCAAGTGTAAGAAAATCACTATCAAAATCTCATGGTATATAAGACCAGGGATAACTAATTTTCCTCTCTTTTACCTTCTTTTACTTTTGTGCTGTGATGTGAACGGTCGCGTCCCATCCCCCTGTCCTGGATTCTTGTAAATAGATCATGCTGTGGTGAGATTTACTGGAGAGAATAAATAGAACTTAAAAATACTATATATATATATATATATATATA
>JAOUZG010031916.1:3352247-3362862 GCA_026289955.1 Argiope argentata | reverse complement strand
AGGAAAATCTTGCATCAATGCACAATCCTTTACCGAATCCCTCTTTTCGCTTTCGGAAACAGGTCTGTATATTTTCACACTTTATTTCCAAATTTCTGTATATCTCCGAAGTCTGTATATTTTCACGCTGGCTGTATTCATGCTTATTTTGTACAGTGTACAAAATAAACAGAAAGCCAATACATTATTTAAAATAATTTTCACTATTTTTATAAATAACTTTTTTACCGATCAATTAACAAATAAGCATTGGTATTATGGCTATGATATTTTTTGAACATTTAGAAATCCCCGTGCATCATTGAGTATCACACGAGGCTTACAGAAGAATGCAACACATTTCATAAAGACACCATACACAGAACAGCAATCACTTATTACATTCTCTTACATATCCTCTTTTTACAGGGGGAGGGGCACATTCAAGCATATCACAGATAGAACAGATAAAGAACAACCATGTTCGGACCGGGACTCGAACACAAGGGCACCCACATCCCGGGGAAGCTGCACAACCCTTATGTGGGATCATCGACTTTCTAAAATATTCAAAAATAAAGTATTTAATGGCAATGCTAATAAAAATAAATTATTAATTTCTAATAAACAAAATCTTGCATTTTTCTACTAATCAAAAATAGAAGTACTTTAATTTAATGAATGAAATACAAGCGTTGCAGTAAAAAATACTCTTGCCATTAATTTTATGATTTCAAATATTTTCTTTGCCAACAAGTTGTAGAAGGGTTGGATTTATATTCGGTAAAAATTTTCCATCAGGTTTCAATACTTCTCAAAGTTTATTGATGGATTCAAATATTTTTCCATCAGCGCATATTCAACAAACAAATATGGCGCTGATATTTTCATCTATGTTAATATCAGAGATTTTAGCTGGTCGTGGTAATACTTGCACATTATTTCAAACAAACCAATTTTTAAACTATTTGAACATTATGAACGGTGAATGCGTCGGGTTGAAAAGTTACTCTTCCCCAAGAATGGAGCTGTAAAGGAAAAACCCACAATTCAACACCCGAATATAACCTATATATTTTTTCTATCTCAGAAAGAGTATACTTGTAGACTTGGGTGAGATTCTTCTTTATACCCCTGATAATGTCAGTGATAATGATCTGATTCCTCTAATTTGAAATTTTTTCTCATCTGAATATATAATAGAACTACATTCTGCGGACCATGACATGAATTCTCTACCTCAAGATAAATGACTCTCTTTAGTTTGATTCGATTTTGAAATTCAAAGCATATTTTAAATGAAAAAAATTGTATGAAGTCTTAAACTGTTTGTCTTGACACATGAGTTAATTTAGCTTTATTTCAAAGCTATTTGTTGAGAAAATTTTCTTTCATTATGAGACATTGGTTTTTTTAGGCCTACCAATCTATTCTAGATTTATAATGAAATTAGAAGTTCTATTAGGACGGAGTATAAGAGCTATATCTTATTTCTTTACCATTACTGTTTTGTGGAAACGTTTTGTATTTTGGAAAATCATTTAAGAACAATTATCTATCATTATGAAATGAAAAATGCAACAAAGTTTTAAATTCAATATTTGTTTGTCAAAATCAGTTAAAGAAATGTTAAGAATTCTGTTCAATCTACAAAATAAAAATATTTTTACCCGATAGAAATCCTATATACTAATATGTTTATGATTAGTATTCGTTTTGAACATTTTTTTACAAAAAAATAAAGAAAATGTAGTTAAACATAAATTACGTGTGAATTTGATTTCCATGGAAAAAAATTGTAATCTAGTTTATGAAAACGACTGTCAACCTACTTTTATATAGAAAGTATATAGAAAGCTATATTTGTTGAAGTTATTTAGTTAAACCCCTAATACATCCCAATTTGAATTGCTTTGCCATTTAAAGTATATTAAAAATGGTTTTCATACAGGTTTCTACAGATTCCTCTATTTTGAGTTGCATATTTCGGCAAAAGGGAAAGATAATATTGGTTTTTTAAAAATATATATATAAGCTATAAATCTTAAATTTATTTATATTTGTTTACTGACGTATATGAAGACTGTGCAATCTATTTCCCTGTCAGTGGAATTTCTCTTGCCTCCAGAAATTTCATTAAAAAAGTATTTGGTATATTTATTTCAGAGTAAAAAATATTCCTTTTTTCTATGTAGAAGTATTAAGTGACGCTTTTTCAATTCCTGATTAAAATATTTGTTATTCTGCATTCAGAAATCTTAATGCCTTTCATTCAACAACATTTTTGAACTATGTAATATGAATATGTTCCTTCGAAAGCGCAAACACACTTACGACTTATTTACATGATGCATTTTAAAAGAAGAATAAATCTTAATATATTAGACATTATTTCTTACTTCAAATAATAAGATGATGCTAGAAATTTGATTCAGTAGATGAAGCTCTTTATTGAAATCGTGATAAAAAAAGTATGTAAACATATTCTGTATTTTGTAAAGTAAAGATTAGAAAAATATATCCCGAGGAATATAATTCCACTTTCGTTATATTTTAAAATATTTAAAAACAACATATACACGCACATGTTATGATGTTCTCTAGCTGATGCAAACTATTCAGAATTGAGTCTGAAGGGGGGATTTAGTATAACAAAAAAAATATTTTATATATATGCAGGTGGTTATCAAAATAATATAAACACTGTAGATTTATAAAGAATCTTTTATTACTGTGGTGTAGGACCATTTTTCGTATGTAATACAGCTTAGATTCCCCTAGGTACGATTCATAAACGTATTAAATAGTGCTTAGAGAAATATTTTACCATTCTTCCTAGAGATATTTTGAAAGGTCTGGGAGAAAGGCCGGTGATGGATATCGATTTCATATTGAGCGTTCTAAAGTAAGCCATAACGGTTCAATTATACTGAGGTTGGGTTACTGGATGGGTGTATTGGTGTTCATGTTTAACTTCATCCTACTATTTATCAAAAGATGATTAGACAAATGTCATTAGATTGATACATTCATTATAATCCTAGAAAATTTTATCCCTTCAGGGAAAAACGTTTGCTTTTTAGAATGGATCTGATCTGCTAAAATTTATCTATACTTATTTCCGGTGATCTTTCCATCCAAAAGTATAATTGATCCAGCTGAAAATCCCAGCATGGACACATATAATGACAGATCCACATCTGTGCTTGAAAGTCGGAAGGGGAGGGAAAAAGGTGAAACGCGATTCATCAGATCATATTACTTTCTTCCACTTATCAATCAAGAGCGTTTCGTGAGGGTGACTCCAATGTAGACGACATTGACCATTAACATCTATGGCAAGTGTTTTGCGCATTGCTACTCTGCGATAAACGCTCTGTTTATGAAGGTGCCTTCTAACTGCAATCACTGACGCTAGAGAATCCAGATGGGTATTGAGCTCTGCGATCACTTTTGTTGCAGTTATTCGATTTTTAGACATTACAATCCTTACCAATATCCGTTGGTCTCTTTCACTGATATTCTCTTTCCACCCACTATTTCGCTTTGCCAAACTTGTCTTGCCACACTATGTGTATACTGTCATGATTTTAAACACCGCACCTCTAGAAACGTTTAGATGTTTTGGTCATACTTGTTCCAGCTACACGAACTCTTATGATTTTGTCTTTTTAGAAATCTGAGCGATCCAGCAATTAATGCTTTTGAAAAAAATGCAAGATTTACAGATCTTCAATAAATCTTAACACATATTACCAAAATATACACAATGCTATTTATATAAAAATTAAGAGTTATTAACCGTTTTATTGAATAAGTCCATTTAGCATTGCAAACAATCCATAAAACTTGGTACCACATTCATTGTTCAAAAAATTATCACATTTCCTATTTATTTCATTTCATATAATCACGTTCTCAAAATGACATTTTTTCTAGGTTTTGTTTGCTGTACTCATAAACTTAGTACTTTTAATCAGCGCTTTTTAAATGCAACGGCAACGTGTTACTGAAAGCTGATTTTTTGAGATGCTCGTGCAGTTAATAAAATTTTTATTTTTCGCCTACAGATTAAAGTTTTTATTTTTAGCCTGTCGATATTCATTGATCCCTAAAACAACATCATGTTTTGACATGATAAAAAAATTCCTTTTATGAAACATGATAAATGCACGAAAAATGGTAAATGAATTGATAAATTCGCTCACATTCATTGATATTTTCATAATATTTCGGCATGATATCTGAAAGCCTTTTGCTTTTGGTTTCGAAATTTTCTTTTTATATTGAATCAAAACAACACAGTTTTCAATAAAATTTCACTTTTAAAATAACAATTGATTCTAAAGAATTTGAACTCGCAACAAAATTCTCTTTTGATAATATGGAGCACTATAAAATATTTTATGATAAAATTTTATTTTTAAACTTTTATTTCGCCTTTTCAGCATGAAATTATGATAAGAAAATTGCACTTCATAAAGAAAAATTATAAAAAATATATAAAGTTAATTTAGTTTCATTATCAATTAGGTAAAAATGTCTAGAATTTAAAAAATGGCAAAAATAATGTAAAAATTTGATGTCGACACATATAAAATAACATAAATCTCAGGATTTTATAAAATGTACCAAAGTAATTAACCGATAGCGAATTATGACCTTCATTTGAGACTGAGATTAAATTAAGGGAGATGTCTGAGCTCATTACAAACTACAAGTGACAGAAATTACCTTTGTGACAAAGTATGGAGTGTAATAAAATTACTCTTTGACATTTGAATCCGGAGTAATAAATTTTCCTTTGAGCTGAACCGGTATCGGAATACTAGCTGATTCTAAAGATAAACATTTAAAATTTGACGATCTTCTAAAAGTTTAACATATTCAAAAAAGGATCAAATTTCATTTTGAGAATTATTATATAGGTTTGATATTCTTACTTTAAATAAACTAATGTGCATATTTTAATTAAGGAAGACTATCGAAATTTATTCATTTGCGGCTAGAATTATATACCATTGCGTTACACATTGTAGAGGATTCTAAGCACTCATCTTCTTCCTCCCTTAAAATAACAAAATGCAACATGTAGTGGCAGGTCATGCCAGGTCATTGATTCTATGTTTTGTCGAAGAATATAAACCAATTTTTCATTCGCCAAATTCAGATTAAGATGCGGTGCTGGTCTAAAAATACCTCACATGAATTTTATTTACATCATTCTTTCCTCAGGTAGCTCAGTCTGTTGCAGAATATTATATATTATTGTGAGATACTGTATAATATTAAACTATATTCCACGATATAAAACAATATTGCGAATATTGATCAATATCATACAATATTATACAATATATGTGTGCTCCTAGGGACACGCCCTCTATGGTAAATTATTTCTGTATCAAAGTTAGAGTGCAAAGTGCTATAAAATAAAAGGATAATTGAGTTTTACACATCCAGTAAATTACAGGGTCGTATTACAGGGTCGTCAATTTTTATTCCAGAATAGAGAATTTTTTCTTCATTTAATCAATTTACCCTTCCTAATCATTTCGTGACTTTTTCAGTAGATTGATTTACCATAACCTTACCCCACTCCCATCTGGGAGAGTGCGGCTCCTCAGATAGAATAAGAAGTTTCCTGAATGGTAGTTGGGTTTCTTCTCCCGGATTGGGTATCGGTTACCTCCTACCGATGACAGAACTTGCTTCATGCTGGAAGGGTTTTACCTTGGTCACTCATAGATCTTAGAAATCATCCTCAGTTCCTACAAACACTGTCTCGATGGTCTGGTCATATGGATTTATCCGTGTGTCCATAGCCTAACTAAGGCAGGGGCATACGGGGTAGTTGCCTCTTCCTCCAACTTCATATGGGGCCCCAAATAGAATAGAAAGTTTATTTTTCATTTCCTTTTTTTATGAACTGAAGTAGTGAAGCAGAGAAGGCGGGCCGAGTTTTTGCATTAGGATGGGTCAATCAATTTATGATATTCATACCACCAACATGAAAAAAAAAATTGTTTTCATGCTATTCATTGTATTTCTAGACATTGTTAAACATTTTATACATATACTGTTTATAGATAATTTGACTGTTTATATATTTACTGTTTATAGATAGTTTGACTGTTTATAGATAAAGTATTTGACCATCGTTACGAGTCTAAATCTTTAAGTTAGATGAAAAAAACCATAAAAACTAATTTAATTAACTCAATTCATTCTTATTTTCTAAAAATTCTTGCCCATTGTGACTTTTCCTAATAATGACTTTCTCAAATTCAAAATCAAATTTCAAATTTAAGAAGAAAAAATTATAAAATTCATTAAAGTGTACGTAAACACTGAAATTTTGAAAATCATTAAAATATGGAATATTTTATTACATCTTCAAAATGTTCTCTTCGAACGATAACAATATTTTGTCAATATTTGGAATATTTTTCGAGTTATAAGAACTTTTCTTGAAGCGTTTTCACTAAAAATTGTAGTTTCAGTTTCTAAACCAGGATAAACGAATTCATTTTCATTAGTTTTCCCCAAAATTCTGTCTCTTTCTAGATAATTATTTATTTAAAATATATTTTATTTCATTACTTCTGTTGGACATCGATATTTAACGGAAATTTTAAATGCATTTCACAAGTTTTCTTTACTTTTTAAAAGATTATTTACAAGTACTCTTTGCTCATGCTTGTGATATTTTTCTCTCCGCTCTTACGATATAAGATGGGTAGGAGAAGTTGTAATAAGCTGTAGAAGGAAAAGCAGTTCATCGCTAATCAGCATACGAAGAAAAAGGAGTCTTCCAATCCTGAAAATTTATCAGAAAATACATATGCTTCTATAATGAGAGCATAGAGTGACAGCAAAAGTTATGTAGCAGATCAGAAATTTGAACCATATTGATGTAAAAGCATTAAAAAGAAAGAATGCATTGGACATTACCAAAAAAGGCTTGAAGCTGCTTAGAGTAAAATTTAAAAAAACAGACAAAGGAATTGGAGGAAAAAAAGAAAGTGACATATGCTAAAATAAATATATATAATGGAAAATTATTTTGGTTTAACATTACTCAACGTCACTGTCACTGTAAAAGCAATGTTCTACAATTTTTTTCAAGAGAATTCTAGAAGAATGAGTCTTTTTAAGAGAAATTATTCTTATATTTGAAACACCTTATATATGTAAATAGAATACGTTATTCAAATTAGTTTTCCCTCAAAAACTTTATAATAAAAACATGGTATGATATGTTTCTTAATTAATACTGAATTATATCAATACAAAAAAGCAAAATTTCAGAAGACAAACTGCTTAATCTCCAAAATTATTTCAGTTACTAGAATAGACATTTCTGTTTCTTAAAATTACCGATTCGTATAGAAAACCAACTTCTACGAGACTATTGTTTAATTAACTCTTTAAAAGAAGAGCATATAACACTCAAGTATGCATGACATATGGAGAAAGATCCCCTTTCGCAACCAATTCCCTGGAGAGAATATCCGTGGGGTTTCTAAATTAATTATTTCGTTAAGCTTATAAATTATCCAATTGATATTCAAACTAAATTCAAGCCATTTCTAAAGGTAAGGCTTTATTTCGTCAGTTAATGTAATTAAATTAGTTTCAAAAGGCGGAATTAATTTTTTATCCGTTTAGCAAATATGAAAGTTTAATTGGGAGATTCCTGTGGAACGTGAATTAATAAACGAGATTGTTATCCTGGGGAAACGAATTGTATTCCCAAGGGTGCATTTTGAAATGCATATTTTCATATCAAATCATTCAGATATGAAGCGTAAGGAAATATATTTCCATTCACAAAAAAAGAGCGAAAAGAAAATGGTCATTTGAATAAAAAAAAGAACTGCAAAAATAAAAGCTTCAATTGATTTTTTTTGTCTGTGTTAATATATTATTCCGAAAAAAAATCTAATGTCTTTTCTTCCTTTTTTGTAATCAGGGCTGAAATGTATTCATTATTTCAAATGAGAAAGGAAATAATTTTCTTTAATTGTTTCTCACCTTTAAGTACTACCATCCCACCTATAAGTTTGAAGGTTGTTTTTTTTTAATTTTTATTTATATGTTAACATCGTTTCTCACAGTTTAGTAGAATCTTTAAAAAATGTTTCGTAACTATTCATTATTAATTACATTCTCGAGTTTGAAATTCAAATTAGTTACCAAATTTACTTTTCGGATCGGTGCTATTACTTGATTCACAATGACATGGTTTTGTGTATATAATATCCTTTAAGGGCTATTTTTCTTACAACCTTTTAGATAGGTGGAAAGTCAAGTGTTATGGCTAAAATTTGAAAAAAAAAAACACTAAAACTTTAGTTGCTACCTTATTATAATAAAGAAGTCATTGGAATTAATGAGCTAACTAATGTCTTCAAGAAAACTGATGATACACTTTCATTTCATTCGTTTGGTTGGATGTTTATTGTATTAGGTTGTAATCCGCTGCATACAACAGTATTTGTTGTGGATCCAGAGATTAAGACTAAATGGAAATACTACTTCTTATAAAGGAATAGTTGGCGATTTGTGTGCATATTGGTACAGTTATAACCATTTTTTCATCCAGGATATCTTTTATTCTTTTATTCCACATCAATGTGCTTCTACGTCTAATTAGTTTTATATCAAAATAAAATTACTGCTGCTTTTCCCAAAGTTGAATTTATAATGTGAGAATTAAAGTTAGATTGAATGTATACTTATTAAAGTTTAGAACTTTAACCTTTAAGAAAGCCAAGTTACCCAGTTTTTCAGTTTCGAGTTCCCCCAGTTTCAAATTTCTGCATCATTTTGCACTTTCCCAACGCAAGATGATGCAGAAATTTAAAATAATTGGGTAAAGTGAATTTCTTCGTATCTGTTTCATAAGGCTTAATTCCCTTAGAGCTTCAATGAGGTTTTGCCGATTAGAGTCGATCAATTTCTTGCAAAATAGGCCTGACGAAGAAAGAAAAAAAACTAATGTTTGTGCAGAATCCAACTTATTTTTATCTAAAGAGAATTAGTAATAGACTGTAAAGTGCATTATAATTCCCGTTTTCAATATATGGAAAAAAATGCCATTTGTGTTACAACACCATCTATTGGTGAATTTTTGTTCTATTTTTTCTTTAGTTAATAAAAATAAAGCGCATCATTTGAATAATCTACAGCTCAATTTTTATATTATTTGTATCAACAAAACATATGTGAGAGGCCTATGAATTCGATAACTTATTTCTTTCTAACCTGTTATACTAGAATTCGGGCATGATAACGTACCTTGTTTAATATACAATCAGGCTGTCTATTCGAAATTAGAATTAATTGTTCAGAGCTACTTCCCACTTAAATGAAATATAAATTAATGCATTTTATACAATATTTATTTCTGATCTACAGGTGAATTTTTTGGGTTAAATTCATAATGTATTACTTAATCTACTATATCTTACAAGAATTATTTCTGAAGCAGTAATAGAGGTAAGTGTTGTTGGAAACCTGCAATAACTATGCAATAATATAATAAATCGATTTTTTATTATATAAATACGGTAAACTAAATACCGACAAAATTTATCCCTTTGACGAATAAATATTCGTTTTTCTTGTCAACTACTACTGTAATGGTTTGTTTTAGAAATTTGTATTTCCATATTAAATTATAGTCAATATCCAATTTACTCACATAATCACCACGAGATCAAAAAAAGCCAAACGAACAATCTTCTATCAATGTTTACAAAAGTGATCCCACATTCCAAACACGTTCACACCAGGCTCCGTATGTGTGAAAAGTTTGTTTCCTTCTTCCATTATCTTGTAGAAACCACTTCAAAGAATCCTATTCTTAACATTTACCGAAAGCCAGAATAGGTCTTAACATATATGCAATCCTACAAGAGGGTAATTTATTCAAGCTGATCTTGTTAAAGATCTATTAAGACTGGCTGAGCTATTAGTGCCAAGTTAGAGATTGAATAATAAACTTTCTCTTTCTATACCCTGCAGACAGCGAGTTTGTTTGATAGTAATAAAAGAACGCTAAGTAATGAGTTCGCACTCAGATATTTGTATTAAATCCTCTTTCTCAACGGAGATCTCGTGAGATTCAGAGTTAAATTGCTGACAGCTGATTAACAGAAACGAGTTCTCTCTTAATAGACAAGAATTACTTGTCTATGATGTAGCAACATTACAAGGAGCACCAGAAGTAATAAATACTCATTTCCATTAATGTGGGTAAAATGCTATTCATGCTGTTAGTGGATCCCTTCTCGATAACACATTTTTAAATACTCTTTCTCAATTAGTCAAAGATATTTAGAGAGATATAATTAGAAATATAACAATAATAATTTTAGATTCAATCATAAGCTTGTGTCTATCTTTATTGAATAGTGAAATTTTATTATGTGAGGCAATATTTGAATAATTTATGAAAAGTAAACGTATGCTCCGTATGTTATTTTTTCTTGTTTTTCAACAAAATATGGCTTGTGTAATAACACAGATAATTTTAATTGCTTAGATATTTTAGTCAATTTTATTTTTAATTAAATTTATTGTATATATATATATATATATATATATATATATATATATATATATATAT
>JAOUZG010031916.1:3332254-3352237 GCA_026289955.1 Argiope argentata | reverse complement strand
TATATATATATATATATATATATATATATATATATATATATATATATGAAGTAAACAATTTTATAAACATTAAAAATACTTTTAAAAAATTGCAATTTTGAATTATTAAAGAAGCGCATATAATATTAAAATACACATTTGTATTCAGATAGTGCTCATGCTGCAACTACTAAAACACAGATGAACAAAAGGAAAATAGAAAATTATCAAGTAAATCAATCAAAAGAAATAAGAAATACAGCTTGATGATTTTCTCAATCATCACCATCAGACCGGGATTCCAAAATAGGGTTTTTTTTTCTGTAAAGTGTTTGTCTCAATATAAACCCATTTGTGACCCGAAAAATCCTCAACATATAAAACCTAAAAGAAGCACCATATTTTTTTAAATATACAAGTGAATAAAAATTGCAGAAACAAGTAAATGTATAATGATCTGTAATTTTCATTTACTTATATATATATAAAATATGGTGCATTTTTCAAGCCTTACTTGTTAATTTTCTACTTTCGTTATATATATATATATATATATATATATTATATATATTAATATATATATATATAATATATATATATGAGAGAGAGACAGACTATAAAGTATTACTAGTTTAGACTATAAAAACTAGCATGATATATTGTAATGGAGGAAAACGTTTCAAATGAGAATTTCTTGTACCATGCGTTGTGCAATATAAGATTTCAACTTATCAACTGAGAAAAGGTATTAAGGGCCTTTCCATTTACGCTACTTACATTTTGCTAAATATTTAGAGCAATATTGAATTATTCATTTTATGAAGATAAATATAGCTAGATGAAACATTTCCTCGAACTATTACAGACTTTTCGCAACTTGAAATTTTTAATAAAGCAATCAATCGGTTTAAATATTCAACAGGATCTTTAGTTACTCATTATAAAGTTTTATTTCTTTTCGGCAAATTTTCAAAAGTAAAGGACCTTTAAATTTTGAAAAGAAAACAATTTGATATTTTACCTATTGGTCTCAGTTAATATATTGATATTTTATTATATCTATCTTTTCCTAGCATTGAAATTTCCAAAATGTTCAAAATGAGGCATATTATCTTATATTTCAGAAATAATTTTTAATTTTGAAAAAAAAGTTTAGTTTAAATTTTATGCTATCCTATTTTTTAAAATTGGCTGAGTAAAAATACCTTTATTTTTTCATAATTATAAATTTATTATCAGTTTTAATTCACTTGTCAATATTATAAAAATTATTCAATGTATGCATTATTAAAATTTATTGTGATGTATATTAAATAACAAATGGCTCAATAATTGAAAGCAAAATTATTTTTTACACTGAAACGAACTTTTACACTGAAGTACGCTATCCTTACAACAAAATTGAAAATAAATATTCGTTTTGTAAAACGAATTATGTCATGAAAATTATATCCAATTGATTCAATTCTCAAATGACATATTCTAATATGATTTTTTTTGTTTAAAGATAATGTTTTCAATTCATTGAGACATGATAAATAAAAACGGAATGACGACGATTCAAATTTCGGATTATCATGCAATTTTCTCCCTTAAAGACATGAATAAAATAACTATTTTAGAATTATAAATCACTTAGGCAATAAATACGAATAACAAAAAATAAATCTAATTATTCATTCTTTTATGTTATCTTCAAGAAATTAATTTAATTTAGATATTGAAAATATTTTGTGACGTTTATAAGTTATCAAACCTATTCTAGGTTTTGAAATTCGTTTTGTTTATGATGGATTATTTGTTTTATTCACTATATTAAAAGAAAAAATAATTTAAATTGTATTCATTATGTTAAATAATATAGTTAATTAATTTTATTTAAATTTTATTTTTAATTCTTAATTTTATAAAATATTTCATAGATATGCAGTCCATTGACTATGCTACCATTATTGGGTGGAAAAGAAAACAACGCAACTTTGGGTGGAAAATTGATGTAAAAAATTTGCATCAATTTTTTAATTCGTGTTTGTAACGCAAAAATAATATTTTAAGAAATAATTAGTTTTCTCTTTCACATAATTGTAATCAATATCAGATAACATCATTAAATTTTCTTTATTTATAAATATTATCAAAAAAGTAAAAAATATGTTTGATATTAAGGAGATTTACATCTGGAATAACTGACGTGGATGCATTCTTAAACATATATACAACTACGCTCACCTTGAGATAATGACGTCAAGTCTGCTATTTGCATAACTCTTTAGCTCTAACACTTATATCAAAATATCATTTTTACAGAAAGTAATAAATTACAAACTCATATTGTTTTAAAAAAGAATTCCCCGGAATTCCCATATTTTAGTATGAAATGCACTATCATAAGAAATCTTTTTTCATCTCATTTAACACTTGAAATAAAATTTATTTAGTGCATTTAATTGTAAAGACACTATTGCAACTTATTATTTAAAAAAAAACATTTGTATAACTAATCTTATGAGGGGCAATGTAAATTGATGTTTTCTCCTATTCTTTCATCGTTTTAAATAATGATACACATAATTTTTGCTTCTTTCTAATTAATTAAAAGATATAAGCAAAAACGTAGATTTTGAATTAGCTGTAGAAAAGATAAATAATTTATAGTTGATCAATTTGACTGACAGGAATCCTATAAAATTTTCAAAAATGTAAATTTTTGTAAATAAGTTTATAATTTCGTTTAAGTAAATCGATTTCCAAACTTATTTTGACTACCTTTTTCGTTTAGAGTTTCTAAATGCTTTCAGTGGATAAAAATAATCAATAGTATGTATTAAATTTATTTGGAAATTAAATTCGAGATCAACATAATCTAGAAATTCGTTGAAATACTGAACACTCCTGAGAATTAGTTTTTTTATAAATAAGTGCTGGTATTTCAAAAAAAAAATCAATTTTATCCTTATAATTGAATTGTCACTAAGTTATGACATAAGATATTTGTATTTTTGTTACGCCTTTATAAACAAAAATATTCAAAAGCTGTGAGGTTAATCCTCCTTAAAGAACAATCTGATTTTATTATTTATCAAAGGTCCGTTCACCGAACTGATTAGCATCGTTATGTGAGTCAAAAACATTTTTTTTCCATATCCTATAAAAAAGAGTATTTTTATCACAGCTTTTTTTTATAAATTTATTTACGGTAATAATTATGAGAGACAACTTACAAAAATCAGATAAACACTGATAAAGATTGAGTAGATTTATCAATTTAATTTATTAAAATATTTTTAATGAATATCATTGCTTTGCAACAAAGTATTTTCGTTAAGGTTCAAATGGCTAGTAGTGAATTGTGCATAGCTGTTATTCGAAGTTCACAATCATGTGAATTCAAAAATATTTGCATTTAAATATGATATTTAAATGTCAATGCAAGTTTCTGAAATGCAGCAGAATTCGAAGTGAGCCTTTGTATGGATGATGAATTCATTCCAAATAAATAACTGCGGTCATTTCACTAAATCGCTGTTTTCTTAAATTATAATTATCCTTAAATAACAGAGGGAAATTCTAAGAAAAGCAATACTACTGACGACTCCATAACAATAACGCATAAAGTACATAAAAGTATGCAGAAAATATACGTTCTCATAAACAACAAACCATAAGGGAGATTTTCGGAAGCAAATTCGGAAATGATTCCTCAGTATAATTTATAAACTGGCATAAAGGCACATAAATGGTTCGGCGAATTTCGAATGCGGTACGAAATATTAAATACAGCTACCAACATTTTTCCGAATTTGGAAGAATGTAGAATTGAAACATGTGTCACTCTGTCGCTGAAAGAATTTTAGTGTTAAAGATAGAGAATAATTCGAGCGATTGCCAATTTCAATTTGAAATAGAAAATATATTTGTATAACCTTCATATTTATGAAACAAAGATGGGAGAATAATATCTCATTCGCTCCTAGAAATCCATCTCATCTAAAGAATACAAATTTTAAATCTGAAGCTGGACAAAGATTGCTTTTTGTGCAAAGCTACTTGAAAATATACTCTCCGTTGTTTCTGAAAAACAGCTTGGTTTTGCACGTACTTATAAAGACTCCATTTCTGTTCATGCAATGCTACAAACTTAAAAATTTAAAGAAGAATTTATTACACATTCGTATTAATAATGGCATTTCATATTCCAGCTATCTTGATTTTTACAAGAAGATATTTCTTCTGTATTTTCCCTATATCTCGCATAACATTTACCTATTTATTAATAATACAAAATTATATTTCTTAAAAATTAATTTATTTTTCTTTTAAATATTTAGACTGTTTTCACTGTCAAATTTCAAAAAGTTGTAAAACCTTTGTTTCAAATCTTTTGTAATTGTGAAAATACTTAAACAATGTTAGAGCTTGCTTGACATCATCCATCATTACATTCTTCCATCCATATTATTTTTTATTTATTTTTAAAAATTTTAATTAATTACAAATATTTTCAATGCAAATTTATATTTGATGTGAGTTCCAAAAAATTTACTCAAAGTTTGTTTTAAGAAATATTTTTGTAAATACATAAATTTTAATCATATAATTGTGTGTAACAAGTTAACAAACTCTTCACCGGGAGTGAAATTTGTAAAAAAATAATCTTTAAATACGGTAAAGATTTTTAATCCTTTATTAACCGTTTTCTAATTACTTTTTTTCAATGGCAATCTTTTTTTTTCCATTAGAAGTGCTTTTGTATTCCAGGATTTCTGTTTTCCGATTTAGTGGTAATTAGGAAAATTTAACTTCCATTTGAATTTTACTACATTTGAAAAACTAAACCTCCGGTAGAGAAAACGTTGATTATGGGAAATAAAGTAGAAAGCCCTTCACAAAAACTTTCAATACCGAAATTCTGGTATTCAGTATAAATTCAAATTTCAAATAGTATTCGAATTATGATCAGAGCCAGAAAATATTATTTAGTTGAGACACATATATGTTAAACGAATTTAATCTTTTGCTTCAAGAACTTTTCCCCTGTATGATATAAAATTTAAACAGTTCGAAGGGTGTTTTTCATTCCGTTTCACAAAAAATCTCTTTCACTAACCTCTAAAAATTATCCTCCAAATCAGAAAAGAGTTTCAATCTAGAAATTATTCTTGTTCTGTAAAGATAACTACAATTATGCTTCTTAGTTTACAGGCTTAATTAAAGTATTTAATTGCAAATAAATTCACTTGCGCAAAATTTGAAATTTTGTTTGAGCTTTAAGATACAAATAAATATAAAATCACGTTTATTTGTAGATTATGGACAATATCCACATAAATCCTATTCTTCTTTTATTTCTAATATAATAAAACCCATAGAAATAATAAAAATACTAAGCTAACATGGCCTTATAAATGAAATCGATGATAAAATGAAAATATGTATTCGCTCTTGTCTTGTTATCAAAAAGGATTCAATTTATAATAATGAACTAACAATCGGGTTCATTGTTCGATAAAGTTCGAGTGCGTAGGATTTTGCTTATATTCTATGCACCGGAACTTAATTGAAGAAATCAGGCAAACAAATAAAAAGTTTTCTGGAATTCTAGAATAGAATATCGAGTAATTAAAGATGTTCAAAATGTTGATATTAACATTAAAAAAATATGAGTAAGATATTAAGAAAATATGAGTAAGATTGCTGGAAGGCGTCACAAGATGGCGCCAGGCTGCCCACTAAACAACTCCTGCTATTTAACACTGAAGTGAAAAATATTTAAATGCATGACAAAATTATTTTTTTGAAAATGAAATTTCAAATTAATAAGAAAGTTTTTATGAAGAACCAATGTAAAAAGATGCCAGAAGTAATTATAAATAATTACCAGTAACCTGAAATATATTATCTCTTAAATAAATGGAAAGGAACTTGGAAAATGCTACTAAAGCTGGCTTAAAATGAATATTTGATTGAAATAATTGTAATAATTTTTTTAAAAAAATGTAAATAATGCTTAAAAAGTTAATCCAATCCGTTTAAAAATATTCGTTTAATATCTGATTAATAATTTAGATTGGCAGAAAAAAATATTCAATAGAGTTCATGTTTATATTAAAATGTTTATGAATTAAAAGATCGAATGAGAGTTATACACTAATTTTATCAAAAATAATGTATTTTTAATTTTTCAACTGTCAAATCCGTAATCAGTATACATAGGGGGCCACTAAAAAGTAGAACAAGTGCTTTTTAAAAAAAATATTACTAGAGATTTACCTGCTATTGCACAATTCCGCTTAATAATATAGACAAACGTAGGAAAACTATTTGGTTTCATTAAGGATAATATTAAAAAAGTTAAAAATATGTAATTTTTATCCTGCAGCCTCATTGTTAAAGTGTCAAATAGTAAAATGCCACACTTGCATTCATTTATGCTCGAACAAAGCCTCAGGTTTCTATTTACAAATTTACCTCATTTTAAAATTTAAACAGCGTTATCATGAATTCAGATTATCAAATATTTAATGTATTCACATTTCAATATAAATATTCTTAGTATCGATATTCGAAATATGGAATATTAAAGAAACCTTATAGAAACAGTGGAATAACAAAAAGGCAAATACAAAACCATTTTTGCGTGATAATAAGTTTACCAAAAGAATAACGTTTTAAAATATTGATGGCTTATATTATAGTGATATCTTCTTTGCAAATAAATATTAACGTCGTTTTCTGACGTCCACCATTTGATTCAATCATTTCTTCTTGCAAATGTATTTAAAGAAAAGTGATTCATGACAATGTTATATCACATTATCATGAATTCCATGCAGGCATCTTAAGGGGATTTTCTAGGAAATCTGTTCTGGTGAACTGGAAATTTAGCAAGAATAGTGACTTTTAAGTGAAAATTAAATTGATGTAAAATTCACCGTCGCATATCTTTATTATAACGTAAAAAATTGCCAAAAGAAATTTTAAATTCATTCAAAAATGTTACCATTTTTCTTATGATTTATAAATAAAATCGCTTTTCTTTTCGTTATTTATTTATTTTATCTTAACCCAAGATTTAGGAATGTTGGTACCTTAAATGGGAACGAATAGAGACAACCTCTAGATGAATTTAGGGGGGGTGGGGGGGTTCAAGGAAAAGAAAATGTAAGAAAATGTAAGAAGGAATAGAGGGAAAATATGAAAGAAATTCTCTATCAAATATGTTATGATGATGGTAGATAAATCATTCTTGTCAATAAATTGCTATTTAAGATGAATAAAAAATTTACATAAAGAATAAAAAAGAGAGTCAAAGCATCAGAATATTTTAATTTGTTTGTGATTACTATTGTTTAGAATTTTTTCATAGCGTATTTGGTTGGCTTTAAAGAAAACAATGTAAATCAAGATATAACTAGCTTTACATGAATAAGACAAAAGAAATTTTTAAAACAGAATTTCGATGTTGTAAAGAAAAATTTTACTTCAGTGAATTTCTTATTTCTCAAAAGAAAAGACAAATAAACTTTTTTTTTATTTTCATTTTGTAGTCTAAGCTAAAAAAAGTAAAACATAAAATTCTTGAGAAGCGTTGGGCTTCGTAAGTTCTTTTTAAATCAATGGCTAGAATAAAAGAATTCTTTTTCTCAACCTTTAACTTCTGTCGAGGAAATCCCTGCTCAAAAAGAAACTGTCGTTAAAAACAATCGTTAGCTCTTTTCATAAAATACTTAGGCACTATTCATGTATTATTTTTTGATTTAAAAATTCTACATGTATTACCTTTATTCCGTGTGAATTACAGTTTTAATTTTTTTTTCATTTCTTCTTTAATTTGTATTTTGTTATTTAAAGGAAGAAAAGTATTAAAGACGAAACATAGAATTAAAATTAATCCGGAATTTAATAAATGCATAATCGGATAGATTACTTTTAACAATATACAGGTAGTTATCAAAATAATAGAAAAACATGTGAATAAAAATGACATAATAATAAAAATAGTCAAAAGTTTTTTTTATATAAATAGCAATGTACATATATTTTGGTAACATGTGTTAGCTTTATTAAAGTTCTGTAATTCTTGGATTTTTTTCAAAAATGTAATATGTCTGACCTCTCATATTTTCAAAGAGGCCGAATTTCAGGGGGCTATCTAGCTGGAGTAAGTATGACTTAAACATCCAAACTTTCAGCCGTTTATCGAGGTACGGTGCCTAACGTTAATGACAACATCACTTAGTGCGGCAAGACAAGCTCTTCAAAGTAAAATAGTGAGTGGAAAAGGAAGCTCAGTGAAAGAGAGAGGCGGATATTAAAGGAGATTGCAATGTCTAAAAAACGACCAACTGCAGCTAAAGTGATCATAGAGCTCAATACCCATCTGGATTTACATTAAGGATTCGAGGAATTCTTAATGTAAATTAACTGATTGCAGGTATTTGATTTTACTCTTTGCTGGCGTTTAAATGTCTATTGTAATTAACAGCTTCTTTTTTTTCATTTTTTAACGTATTTTTGGTGGTAATTTTTTTTGTTTGGAATTCATTGGCTGGATCTAAGTTTAAATCTTGCGTTATTATAATCTAATTTCCTAATCTACTCCCTAATAAGATCATTAAGAGTTAATTCGAATTATCAATAGCTGACAGCATAAATAAAAATAAAAAATAAGTATTTAATGCCCGATTTTCATCAGTTTTAAGAATTATTTAAATATTTAAGTGAAACCATACGATATACTTTTAAAATAAATGAATTTCTATTTAAAACTGTTTATCAAATATGTAGCCATATTGACTAATTGATATAAATATAATATAGTCAATACGGATTTAAAATAATTATGAATAAATCTTAAAATTAACAACTACTGTGTTTTTTTATAAGTCTCAACATTATTGCTATGATTGGATGATAATTATATGGTATATTCTTTATTTCTCTTCTCATAATTTTTTATTGCATAAATTCAATTTTATAGTCATAAATTAGATTTTAATCAAAATTGATAAGATTTTAAGTCAAACTTATTTTTGTTTTATAAAAGAAAGAGTTCTTCGTGGATAACACATTCAAATTGATTGATTGATGATATTTATAAAGTAGATATTTAATAAAAAGACAATAAATTGTGCAGAAAGAATGATGTTTCTTTAGAGTCTTTATGTCAACTTTATGCCTTATTAATATTAAAAGAAGTTTAAAGGAATCATCATGAAATAAATATTTTTTTGATTACTGTAAGTCTGAAAAAGATCACCTCATGTAAACAAACAAAGTAATTGATTCTTGATAAGTACAGATTAGGCACTGACAATTAAAAATGAATTACTAATTATTAGAGAAGTGGATGTGACATTTTTCTTCCTGAACTAATTCTCACATTATTTCTGTGAAAGTAATTAAAGGAAATCAGAGATAAATTATATCCCAAACTAATATACATTTAATGACAAATCGATATTTTCTTAAGAAAAATTTCTTTTCTACTCAGCATAACCATTTAAAAGATTAAAAAATCTCCCTATAACTTATTTATTCAAAAACAAAAAGGAGGAACTAAAAGTTCCAAAAAAGCTTGCTATGAAGGTTTGAATTAATTTTTATATTTATTCGATAAAAATTTACTTATTCTTTTTATTTCTTGCTATAATATTATCGGCTGTACTTCCTATGTTTCATATGCGCCATATATTTGTCATGTCTTAATACTTCAATTTGAATAGTTGCTTCAATTTTAAGAGTTTGATTAGATTAATTTAAAACTGTAGATGCTAGAACTCAGCTGTAATGTTCTTAAAAACCAACTTTTCGTATTACATTTTTAAAAAGCTTTTACAAAAGGACACTTATGTTACTTGAAGACATTACCTTATATTGTAGTTTGATAAATATTCTTAATATAAAGTTTTATATTTACTTATTTCCCCTTTTGCCTTATGAATCATTTATATAATTACGCGAAGGAAATATTTCTACAAATATTTCATTATTCAAATGGTAAAATTATTTTAAAAACTTATTAATTTATATTTTTAAAATAGAATATATTTAAATCTTAAATTATTTAACAAAATTTTTAAAAAAATGAATACAATATTTGTTCCAAACATAACTTTGATTCAGTTTTCAAACTAAACTATGCAGTTCGTTTTTGAATCAGGTAATAATACTATTTATACTGATACTAAAACTGTTTTATTTTACCAATCCTTAAAATATAAATTCTGATTTTTATTTATTTATAAGATTGTTTTTAATTTTTTTAAATGATTATTGTTCTTTCTCTTTCTGGTATTAAAAATTTGAATATTGATATAATTATATTTCGTTTCTGTGATGCAATTGCGATGTGATCGGATTTTTGCAATAAATCTGTTTTCATTATCATTCAAATTAGTATTTATACCAAAATGATTTTTACTAGAAGAAGAAAATTATTATTATATTTAACAAATTAATTGTGTGTTTATATAAGAATTAATTAACATGCACACATATCCTTATCAGTGCCAATCGTGTTAATAAGGTAAAAGTAATCAATAGGTAATAGTAGCATGTGCGATAATTTTATAGAAAAAATACTCTTCCATATATGCAAGGTTGAAGTGTCAATGAATTTCTTGATCATCGTTAAAAACATTACCTCTATCTTTTGTATATCCACTGTTGTCATACAGTTTTTTTTAATAAGTAGTTAAATTTATTAAATGCTTCGTAGCCAAATGAAGGAAAACGTCTGGACAACCAGCTTGAACGTTAAATAAAGATATCATTTCTATTTTTATAAGTGTACAAGAAGAAAAAATAAATAAAAATCAATAGCTTCGATATTCATAAGTTTAACGAAATATCGCTGCATCCTTGTAATTTTTTTTATCAACAAGATTTGTAAAAATAAGAATTTTCCATCTGAAATTCACTTAACACATCTCTCTAACATTGTGGTTCAAAAATATCTATCTGTGGGTTTGAAGATGACATGTGTACAGAAAGAAAGGACATTTTTGTTTTCCTTGGCACTTACTTTCCTATCTAGGGATTTGGGTGCATTTCACTAGTTCAAAAGAAATGAAGCCTATTTAGGTGGTGATGTGCAAATTGATTTCATTCATAAGAAAAGATTAAAGGAAAGGTTTTCAGATATCATTGCTCAATCTTTATCTTCGAAAACTTTCTCAGAATCTGCAAAGGAAAATAAATATACTAGATTCATTCCTAATTTCTATTACTTTTGATTAAAAAAGGATTTTATCGCATACTTCTTTTTTTTAATTTTGCATTTGATTTACATTATATTTGTTTATAATTCTTCTTTTAGAAATGTTTAATAACAAAAAATCACTAGTAGTTTCTAGTTTTTAATATTTCAATTAAGGAATTTACAGTTTAAATCCTTTCAAGAGGATTCATTTAATTCATTAAATTTTAATATCTATGTAATGTAGAGTCTGTTCATAATATGTATACTTCAAAATAATTAAAGAAAAGACTTATTAAAAGTCAATAAAGCTACTCAATTCTTAAATTATCAGTTTATAGTTTTAATTTTTAAAATGCTGGTGTCCTGTCACATAGGTAGCGCGTCTTTCTCGTAATCTGGGCATCCCAGGTTCGAGTCCTGGTTAGGACATGGTTGTTCTTCTGTGAGGAGAGAAAGTGTCCTCTCCTCGTAAAACGGAGCTTTGCAAGATAATGTGATGAGTGTGTAGCTAAGTCGTATTCTTGGCCCTAATTGACGCTATTTCAAAAAAAAGGCACTTATTCGGCTTTAAACCTCTGATTCCTGCCAGCGTGCTTATCCATGGCAAAGGCAAATAGTAACTACCACGTATTTAGAGTATTGATATTTAATAGAAAGTTTAGATCTTAAACACAAGCTATCGTAATTCATAGTGGACACTATTTTAATTATGTAAAGCAGAAAATGATCGAGACAGCGATATGTAACATATTAATCCTATTAGTCTTGGAAATTAATTTTCCGCCTGGTGTTAGATGGAAGGTTGGCTCATAGAAACATAAAGGAGAGGGAAAGTAAGATAGAGGCAACATTGAAAAATTAGCATCATGTACATAGCATAACTCAATCATATAATTATAGTTGCGCCTTCTTTTTATGTTTTTGATCAGGCTTATAAATACTTATTATAAAATTATGATATTGCTCTACTTTCTTATAATATGAATAAAAATTATGATAAAAAACGCAAGCATTTTAATTACTATATTATGAGTTCTTGTATTGCTTTTGGCCTATTTAAGCAAGAATTTTCGATCTATTTTACTCATAGTCACAAAAGCATCATTTAACATTCAGAAATAGAAAGAGTTCAGCAGACGACGTGTTTCTGGCTGTTATCTTCATTCAAAAATTTCATAGTCTCGAAGCATAAAAGGTGCAGGCGATTAGAAGAATACATATTATAAACTGAATATCTGTCAGACATACTTCTCTTACAACAGTATTTTTCATTTCACTATTATAATGCATGAAAGCTTTTAATATAACGTAAGATTCCTGTTTTGTTTTCTGATAAGTTCAAGCTTCTCTGTAGTTTGAACGCGCAGCATTTTCAAGTGAAGAGCTCCTTGTTGAGTACGGAGGAACGTCTCTTCGTTACAATTTCTGTTAGCTATAAAAATAAAATTATTCTAAGTATAATGGCAATTCTTTGTCTGATGACAAATTGAGACTGCTTATATTCATACGAAAATAATTTATATCGAGCACCTCGTCTTTTGGTGTTTGTAAGGGTGGAAAATGGATGCAATGCCATTTATAATTGGAGTCTCTAAGAGAAATTGTGAAAATAAGGATGCACCAAGTTTGAAGCAGCTGGAATTCTTTTTCGAACTAATTCAATAGAGCTTGCAAACTCAAATCCATGTAACCAATGGAGCATTCATCTACTCTTTAATCTATTCAAAGTACTAAATAGCTTTAATTCAAAGGCTTACTCTAATATCAGCTACATAATCTGCTATTCAGCATGTTAAGATTGATTATCATTAAAACGTGTCCTTTAGTTAGACAGTATAAAAAACGTGTACTGCTAAGTTCTTACGTGAAGGAGATTCCGCATTTGTTCAAAGTCGCATTTTGTAAATTTATCATTCAATTAGTGTCAAGAGGATTCCATCAATCTTTATTCCCACCAAAATATCACCCTTTTTCTCATCTGTTTATTTTATTTTATAAAATGTACTACATTTTTATATAAATTTTTTCTACCTTATGAGTTTCCTTCATACAAATTATCATTATCCATCACTTATAGCCATTTTGAATTAATTTGGCTAACTTGAGTTCTCAATATAGGATTTATGAAGAGTTTGTTACTTAACACAGATAATGATATTCTTATGAAGAAAAAACAGACATCACCTAGAGTCATAATAATTAGCATCATTTAATTCCGCTCAATAAATCGGTTCACTGAACTTTTAGTTAATAAAAAATAATATAAGCTCACAGTTGTTGGAATTCATTAAAATGACTTTGATAGAAAGCTTTTCTAATATAATATGTAATAAGCTGATTGTTTTATTTCGGAATGGTTGTTTTTCGGAAAGAGTTTTAAATTGTTAAAAATATTAACAGAAAAAACTTAAATTAAAAAAACGGTCTTTTAATTTAATAATTTTGGAAAACGATATGATTTCAACTTCATTGTGCTTTAAAATTTAATGGAAATACAAATTAAAATAGAAAATATTCTTTCTTGCTTTTTCTTCAGATTTATGATGCTAAAAAAATAGATACTTCAGCAGTTTATCTTATATCTTAATAAACCATTTAAATTGAGGATAAATGTAATCTTAAGATACTGTTTAAATACTGAAATTCAGAGTAAAATAATTAATTGCTTATCTTCATTTAAAATGGGCAAAGTTAACTAATTTTAATTGTATTTGTGATTACCTGTACCTCATTTTCTGAAAATGTATTTATCATATGAGAAGTAAAAAAATAAGTAGGAGACTCAACAATCTGTCGGTTAATTAAAAGACATTTGGTTCAGCTGAAGAACGAAATCCTATTGGTTTAAGCGCATTTTTTTTAAAAAATAAAGGTATATTGTGACAATTCAGTTTCTGCAATACTGTTGAATATATTTCTATGACTTTGACAAGTATAGAAAGTTCAGAGTCGTTTTTCATGGACGAAAGCAGAATGCAATTGTCTCCTTATCAGAAAAGGGAAACAGGAGTGGGACACCTGCGGAGCTGTAATTGAAATCTGTGGTCAGTTTTCGATTACAAGTGGTTATCGTTTATGGTTTCAGAAAAGGGTTTGCTTAATTTATTGTTACTGAATTTACATTCATTTATTGTACATGTTTTTTTTGCCTTTTTAAAAATTGCTATATAATTAAGTCATTTTGACATTATTTTTTAAAAAAATACTTATATATTAATTAAACACAAAACATCATTGTCTACAAATCTCTTTCCGATAGTATTTTTGTTAATTTTATTTTCTTACTTGTGAAGGCATGAAAGATTTAATGATAAAAATAAAGTTGTTAACTTAAGGTCATTTTTTAGAATTAGTACACTTTCTTAAATCTTTTTACAAACCATATGAAAATAATTAAAAATTGTTTAATGAATGGGGAATTATTTTTAGCAACAAGAATATTGAATATATAAGCTTGATTTTAATAACAAAAATAAAATTGGGCGTACTTTTATTTGCTTTTTGAACCAAATAATATTTTCACAAACTTTGTAAATGTACTAAAATTTTTTTTTTTAAAAAAAAGTGTTTTTGTGACTTGAAAAATTGTATGGAATCCAATCTAACTGAAAAGGTAAAAGATGTAATATTAAGATTTATTATTTTGTCAAAAAATTATTACAAAATTGTTTTGTCAACATAAAATTAAAAACATATTTCTAACCTCAAAATATTAACAATAATATAGAATTTATATATAAAAAAACACCTCTTCCCTCCTGCTTTATATATTTAATATCCTAAAAAGTTAATTCAGTATAGATGAACTTGAAGACTACCTTAACTCAATTTTATCGTATTTTGCTCTTTCAAAAAAATCTTCATACTAGCAATTACAGTACATAATTAGAAGAGGGAGTTCTCTAGTGATATCTAAAAAAAATTATCGATTGCTCACACGATTATTTAGTTCATTCCCCTGAAAAAATCTATTATATGAACTTACATAATTCTTACAGCAATTCAAATTAGTTTCTGATTTAAAACTGATATTTTCTATTTAATTTCATAATTAATTAAGAAATAATAATTTTTTTCCAAACAACATATTTGTATTTCTATAAAATTGGGAAGTTTTTAGTAAATAAGACTGTAAATATGATAAAATCGTCTGTGTTTTTGCAAACATATAAATATTTCACGATCGGTTCGTGATCTTTCAACTGTTTTCACGGGCGTTTCATCAAAATTGAAACACAATACATCAGATTTTACTTTATTTCTAAATTTTATACAGAAATTGACCGTCATCGCATTTTTCTAAAATGAACTAATTGTAAAAGTTGAAGAAAGCTAAATTGATATTAATAAATATGTTACAAATTTTAATATCAAATAAAATGAGCTGAAGAACTTATGCAATTGTAATTAAATGTATTAAAGAATCCAATCATTGAATTTAGGATTTCTTTACGGATATATAAGGCGTCATTCCCTTAATCACTATTTAATTTGACCTTTTCTCAAACTCATAGCATAGCTTGAAAGGTAACTCATCAAAAACCTTCAGTAATAGCAGTCACCCCCTCCCCATGAGTATATGGTGCGTTCGTCGAATAATACTTTTCTGCACTTTAACTGACTTTAGCTTTTCAAAGAGTCTGAGTCAGGCTCCAGTCGAACAAGGCGACATCGGGCTGTCAGGGATCATAGGGATATATTCGTAACTTCCTCATGTAAAGATGACATTTCGAGCTTTTTTTTTATCTCTTTATATTTTCTGTTACATTATTTTGATGCTAATAAATAATTGTACAACATTTTGAGTAAAAAATTAGACCAAATGCTTAGGGGTTTTTTTTCATTATTGGTTGCCATTTCCTTAGAATACATCAAAAAGTATACTAATGACTAAGAATTCGGATATTAATTTGTAATAATGTCAAAAAATTTCTTGTTTTCTACTTTAATATATTCAAGAAATGTTTTTCAGAATTTAACTACAGCATTCTACTTTGCCTATAATTATAGTAATGACTAAATTATTTTTTTGTAATGAAAGCTTGACATTTATTATTTATTATTTTTCATCGAAATAAATGTTCTTTTTCTTAAATTCTTTTTTTAAAATTTTATACATGGAAACAACTTCATACATTTTCACTCAATCTTTACTGTTGGTATTAACATACATAACAGATAATTAATAACCTGTAATTTAATGTTACACATATTCTTTTGAATTGACAATTAAAGGACATATTTTCCCTTTTCCAAGTTCAATTGCAATTTCTTTCTAACTCAGTCAGAAAAATGTCCTGACTTACCATAAAACTATTCTGCTCGGTAGTAAAAAAAAAGGCAGAATTCTTGCTTACTGCGTATTTGTGGGTATGGGGCAAAGAAATAAAAGATTCTCTCTTCCCCCCAAAAAGAAAATACTCTAAAAACGAAATGTCGTTCCCTTTTCTCGTATAAATCCCTGCAAGTCAGAGGGTAGGTAGGTAACAAAGGACAGTTACATCATTTTTCCGCTGTAAAAGCGTGAAAATGGCATTCCGAATCGAAGTCCTTTCTACGAATTTGTTGCCATTCGACTTGTGATAAATAAGGGAATTTCATTTTGATGTCGAATAAATCCGCTCCGGTGAAAACAAAACGAAATATTCCAGAGAAATGTGTATCCTGAAAAAGGGACCTTTCCTTGTTGGCGACATGAAGGAACAAGAAATAAAAAAGCCCCGAGAAAGAGAGTATTCTTTCTTCACGCTACCTTTATTGTTTCGATAAGGAAACGCGAAATAGAGAAACGTCGTAATAGGATTTCAGTTTGGGCTTTTGGAAATAGGAAACTAACACTTCCAGTGAAAGCTTCTATTTTGCAATACATGATCTTAGTAGAAAAATGTGCCGTTGAGATTTACTCCAACAATTGGTGCAGCTGCTTTGGGCCGGATTGCGACGACCGCGGAAGTCGAGAAAAACAGATCTTTTGGACGAAAGTCGGAGTTCCGTACATTTCGAAGATGCATTTCCATTTGCTGCCTCTCCCAGAATGAAATGGGCATTTCAGCTATTTTGGACCCACTGATTTTTCAAGCGCTTTTGGTGTCAGTGGAAAGAGGAGAATGTCACTTCGGAGGAATGTTATGTAGTGCTCGAGTCAGTATTTGGATTTTTCATTTTTCTTGCAAATGCTAGCTATAAATTTACTGAATACCAGTTACGGGAAATAAAAAAAAATGATAACAAAGAAAAATTAATATAAAAGAAAATGAAATTTACTCTAGAAAATTTCAAGTTATCCAATGAGAACATTATTATTTTTCAACATCTACGATTAGCTCACACTTTTCCTATACAACTATTTATCTTGTTCAAATTTTCAGTCGTTAATAAAATACTCTCTATTCATTCAATCAATTTCATATAATTTTTTTGAAACTTGCAGTGGATGACATTTGATGTTAATTTAGTTTTTTTGGATAATGATTGATTAATTTTTTAATTAATTGAATTAATTAAAAACTAACTCTCTCGTGTTTATAATAGTTCTTTATTTAGTTGCAATTGGTAAGTCGGTTGTAGGTAATATCTGGTTGGTAGGGCGTTGGATTCGCTTCCCTTGTACTGCGAGTTCGAACCTGGTTGTCAAGGTCTCCAGATCGGGGTTTGTACCTCTGGGGGTACTGAGTCTAAGGTGATCGTTATTCGGATGCTCAGGGGTTTATACTCTAATAAGCTACTGCATCCCTCCTTCCGTTGTAAAGTGAACACGAGAACAAAAATTGTAGTTATTCAATAAAAAGTGAAACTTTTCCTAATATCCAAAGTAGGAATTGATTTTAAAAAATTGTTTTTTATATTACTTGTTTATTAGTCATTATTTGTCTTAATTAATTTACATCATTAACCAGTTTTAATCGGTTTTGAATAATCACGAAACTTTTTTGTCGTTCTCTATCCCCATATATATATATATAATTATTTTTTATTTTTTCTATCAAGTAAATAAATTTTTGTAACTCGACCAATTTTGAGATGAAACAACCGCTATGATGTCATAGTGCTACGTTAACCTTTTAAAAATGCAATTGCTGTCGAAGACGCATACGTAATAATAAAGCAATACTTTTAAAGCAGGTTCACCTTTTTAAAAGCGCACCTGCTTTCAAAGAATTATACATAATAATAATAATAATGCAGTACTGTTAGTATGAGAAAATAAATACCATTAAAAGATGTTGGTGACTATTGCCAGATAAACTTCACAGCCTACACGATTTCAAGCTTCAATTATTTTTTGCTCTCAATTATTCAAAAGCCCCTAACAAAAACAACATCACGTTCTAACATGCTGATAAAAAAGGATTTATTTCAAATTAACTACCCAAAATGTTAATTTTTATAACTTGATGATTGTTGCTAATTACTGATTTCAATAATAAATGATATTTATAGGCATTAAAAAAATGTTGATATTTATTTTTAAAACTTATTTAAATTTCTGCTTAGTTTTGTTGAGTTTATTTAATTTTTTTAAAAAAATGAAATTATAATATGAATTTTTCACTTTCTTACAGATGGATTTGTTTTATGGAAATTTTGTGCACATTTAGCTTTGAATTACTTCGTATTTTCAAGTGCTACTAATTAGATAATCAATTAATTGTATTGCACTTTAATCTTATACAAATGGCTTGTCATTTGGAAATAAGTTTTTAAATATTTCTCATTAAAAGACTATCATTTTTAACGCATAAATTAAATAAATTATAAATTTAAATATTAAAACTCTGAAAAAGTTTACATGAAAAATTTCATTTTCATTACATAGCATACAATATTCTTATTACGTCAATAGAAAGTATGCTTTTGAAAAATATTGTTTTTATCAAATTTATATGGCATAATACTGATAAAGGTTTAGATTCCTTGACTGAGAATAAGAATAAAATGTTACAATACAGAAATATTACGTATTTTTTTTTCAATTTAATTAAAATGCGTGTTAATAATTTTGTGAAAATATGCATATATCATGAAAGAAACTTCTAATATACATGAAGGTAAAACAAAAATACTTATTTTTGTCGTCGGAACTAATATTTCAACTCAATAACTTAATTTAATATATATTTTCGAGCTTAGTAAGATTATTTAATTTACTTTCTTGCACAAAATAAATGTTTTAAGGAAAATATTCTAATTTATGCTTTGGGCTCATTAGTTACTAAAGTATAAGGCTTTGATTTTTTTGAGACTGTGTATGAATCACTATATAATATCGGGTTCTTTTATTTAGCTATAATGTAATTTAGTGTTTAACTAATAAATTTCGATTTTTTTATCGAAAAATTTATTGAAAGAAAGATGCTTTTAAAAATAATAAATTTTATTTGATGCATCTGTAAACACATTCTAAAATCAGTCCGACTTATAATTAATTATTTCAAGGGTAGTTACAGGATTATAATTATAATTAATCATACAAGGGTAGTTAATGAATTATTTCAAGGGTAGTTCCGTGTTATTTTATAACAAGGACTTAACTGTCAAAATAGAGATTTGCTTCAAATATTTACAATAATTATTTTGGGATACATCTCAAAATTATAAGCAATAATCAGATGTCAATCTGCTTAATTCATATGAGTGTGAAATAATAGTAACACAGTGCTCCATTTAATTTTTTTCACTTTTCACTTTTATATTATTAAATTACATCATTGAAAAGGTATATGGCATTGGATGCTACATAATTGTGGCAAAAAACTCTCTCTCTCTCTCTCTCTCTCACTCTCTCTCAGGTAAAAATATAT
>JAOUZG010031916.1:3305383-3320916 GCA_026289955.1 Argiope argentata | reverse complement strand
TTTTTGGAAAAATTTGATTCGTGCTTTTCTCTAAATCGTTTTTGATATTATCATGAATTATAATGTCCAAAGCTTCAGTAAAAACTTGGAATTAGAAATTAAATATCATTTAGTCTTAAAGTTGATCGAATTTTAAAAATTTAATATTATTCTGACTTTAACTAATCTTTAAGAAGAAGTTTATTTATTTATTTATTTTCTTAGACCGAAGGTTCTTTTGAATAGAAGTTATTTCTTAATGACTGAGGGTGAAATTAACAAAAATATTAACGAAGCACATGGAAAAAACATCTTATAAATCCTTCGAAATCAAATGTTCTTTAGCATGCACGAAATGGAACTTTTTAAAGAAGATAACTAGGGATGCTGAATTCATTCCAACTTAGTAAAAGTAAATAATTATGTTTAATTTCCCAATTATTTCATCTTTTTATATCAATTTTAATTTTTTTAAACATTTTAATACATTTTAAAATTGTTAAATATATTTTCCTATGACGTTTGCATAACAGCATTGAATAACAGAAATTGAAGAAGTACATAAGAATTTGTAATCATCATCATCAATTTAGAACTAATTTTATTGTTAATTAAACTCTTTTTTCTTAACACTTAGAATGTAAAATATGTTATGCGTGAAATTCTTTACTTTCCTTTTATAAAAGAAAAGTTTGTATCATTACTAATATTATGATTCAACATCAATTCAAGTATTCCATTATTGCTCCTAAAATATCCAATCATCTATTAATCATAATAATTTACTTAAATTATCAATAATTAACTAAAAGATTATCAGAGTTAACTAACAGATTATCGATATTATTAAACCTGTATGATGTTTAAAACGTCAACAATAATTTTTTTCTAACTTATTCACAAATAAATATAGTTAAAACGTATTTGAATACAGAAGATAATAATAATTCCAAATATTTTATAAATATTTATATTTTTTATACTATACATAATGAACAGTTTTTTTCCTCCAATGATCATAAATCGAAATTTCTTTCACTTTGAAAGAACAGCATCAATAATAGGAATCAAATATATCGTTTATATTGGGTTAGCAGGTGGTTCGCATATTTCATGTGAAAAATTACTGAGCATATGTCGCTGACAATCCGATCAGCTGGTATTTTATTTCATCCATAAATTCGTGTCCGATTTTTACTATCTTTTTTCCATTTATTTTTTACCAGAATAAATGTACAAAGTTTTCCCCTGTAAATTTGTTCCTTTTCATACGTCGAAGTTTCTCATTTATTGCATAAGTTTCTGAAGATGAAAAAGTATTTTAATGAAAATCCAAAATACGTAAGATATAATCTTTTTTTACAAGTTCGAATATGGAACACTGAATTAAATGTAAAACTGAAGGCAAATATATCTTTGTTTTACTAACATTTTAAAATTGCTTCAGTATATCTAGTAACATGAGAGTTTCAGCTCTCGAAATATTATTACTATAGATAATCAGGAAAATTACGTAATTTCGAAATACTTGAACAAATATTAGATTAATTTGGAATTTATTATTAAAAAATGTATGAAATACATAAATTTAAATTTTATAATAAAAAATAGTGAATAAAAAAGCAAGATTATATAAACTTTAGGCATTTACTGATTATCAGTTTAAAAATTAATATTTCTTAGACATAATACTATGCGTGATCATTAATTGAAATTAAAATGTTCATTAATTAACCTTTAGAAATTTTTCTCTAGTGCTGAAAATATGAAACATTGTAATCAAATAATTATAAATTGGATGTATTATAAGTAATTATAAATTTGATAAATTGGATGTATTTCTCCTTTTACCGCAAATAAGCTGGAACGCACGAATCAAAATTTTATAATAATATAGCAGAAATTATATAACAAATATATTTTTTGCCGTCGTGTAAACAATATAATGGAATACGAAAAAAGATATAATAATGAAATTTTATTCTGCAAAATATAGAAAAAATATTCTTTAATTATATTTGTGTATTAAAATTTTTTTATAAACATCTATAACATTCATAAAATACGCCTGCAAAATTTCGAGTTTCTAGCTCACCAAAATTAAATTACATTTTTTATTTAAAAAATTTATTTTTAAAAATAAGAAATTATAGAGTTAAAAAAGCGTTTGGAGACTAATAAATATAAATTTAATTTGTAATATACTTCTAAATTCTTTTTTATGAATGGTTCCACATATGTATTATGCAATCATTAATATATAGGATTATTAAATAAAATGATTTTATAGTAGTTAATTATATTTCTAGAAGAAACAATACCTTTTTTATACTTAAGAACCAAAAATATTTATGAAATAGGGATTTTTTTGTGTGCAGTTTTTAGCCAATACATTAAACAAATTTTGATTATTTTTAAAATTGTACCATATCATTTATTACATAACTGTAATTAAAACTTATAAAACAACGTTTGGTACTCTAACCTGAGTTCCTTTAGAATCAGTCATACATACGTTCATTAACAAACAAATTCTCCTTCTCTTCAACTTCTTAATAGCGAAATAACTTCAGTGATTCAGTTATTTAAGTTATGTCATTAATCTGTTTTAAATTTCCATATGCGAGAGTGATATAAGACATTCTTGTCATACTCCTTTAAATGATATTAGCAAATATTAACTTACACGGGAGGATATTGTTGATAGTTTCCATGAAACATTATTTTAATCAAGAGATGAATGCTACATTTGGATGCTCTTTGAATGAAGATTAATATATTTCAGATTCATTAAATGAAAAATAGTTCCCATTCGTTAGAAATAAATCAAAATTATTTGAAATAGATTCATAAACTTATATAGATCGATACTTATGATGAGAGACTCAACAAAGTAAGCCCAGTTTAATTTGGGCTTGAAAAATAATTACAAAATAAATTAAAATCTTGCGTAAAGTTTTGAATGTAATGGCTCATTGATAAAAGTTATTGAACTTAATTGTTTATCATTTTCACACTTTTTTTATAAGATAAATTTCTTTGAATATAAAAATATTTTTTGAGCAATTTAGTAAAACATGATGAAATAGGGGGGAAAGAATCTTTGCTCTATAATGTGCAACCAATACTAACTACTATTTTTCATATTTATACATTACCTAGATGCAATTGGAAAATTTTAAACATAGACACATACCATAAACTAAATCATATTAAAAGATTAATATTCCAATTATAAAAGACAAACACGTCTTCTTTGATGATTAGTAATTGGTAAGTGGGTTAAAATAATACAACTTTATTTTCTGGGAAATTTGATGTGAAAAATGAAATTTATACAAAATATTATTTTATAGATGATGCAAAAATATTCATTATTTCTGATAAAGTTGTTAATATAAAATGAAAAAAAATCATCTAAAAATTGGAACAAAATACTTCAACGGTAATTTCAAAATTTTTAGACAAAAATTAAAATAATTGTCTGGCGTAAAGAAAGATGCTCTTATTACATTAGCGTTTGAGATTGAATAGATAAAGGGCAATACTTACATGGAAATCATCGCTAGCGAATAAAGTATAAATAAACATTAGTATGATTGAGCAGAAAATTTCTTTTTATGACCTTGATAGATAAATGATGTAAGATTGCGATAATATTTACTTTTAATAAGTGTGAAATAATCTTGATTTTTTTTGAAAAAATGTCTGTCTATTTTTATGATAAATCATATAAAAACAAAAAAGTACATGTTTAAATATTCTGTAGAAAGAATTGCGAATCTCTATTCATGCATAGATGAATGTGATAGCTCCATTTTACTAATTTACTATTTTACAAAATTTTACTAATTCATTAATAGCCACATTTTACTAATTTACTAAGGTTTTCATTTTTGGACAGTGATTGATATATAAAAAGTATTTTTATTAACAACCTATATTGAAACCAAAGAATTTTCGAGCCACTTTTTTCTACCTTATCTATTGAAACATTGTAATTAGAGTTGTATCAATTAGTTCAGTATTTAGAGAAATTAGTATTTTTTCACTTTTAGGGACACATTGTTTACATCTTTAAACAATGCTTTAAGAATAATCTGGTTTTTAAATAAATTTTAAACATCATAGTTCTATTCCTGGTTATTCTTAAAATGTCTAAAATATAAATAATTGAAATTATTTGATTTTATACAATACAATATTTAATAAATTTTCCTATTCAACGAATGCTGAACACTTAAAAATTGCTGCTTTTCTCTTTAAAATACTTGATATTTGTTAGTTTAATGTGGCCGTTTCTTTGTATTCCGAGCATCTAAATTCAATTATATTTGTTTTGGGGTTAAATGTGTCCAAGTTAATCATCATAATAGAGCTTAAATGCCATATTTTCTTTCAACTATGATACTAACTTTAAAAGTTTTGAAAACCAAAATAAGCTTTTTATTGTAAAACAATAATTTTATATTATGTTATAAAAGTATTCCTTTTATTCATATAATCAGTAAATATAATTTTTATTCAAGAAAAACATAGAGTATTTTCAAACCAAAACAAATTCTATTTTTTTAAGTATCTGAAACAGATAATAAATGCATCGGTAGAAAAAAAACAACTGTTATAAATAGCCTGAAAAATTATCCATATCAACAGATTATATAGTGTTAGACAATAATGATAAGCATGGAAGCTTCCATATCAAAATACATTCATTTCCTTTCCTTTTATCTTTCTTATTAAGGTTAATATTTGGATAAATGAGACCTATGTATGTCTGTAATTTTCTTTATGCCAGTTCTCACGTAATATATTTTCTGATATCGTTCTAAAACTATTCGATAATAAATGTGAACACAAAGCTATATATTGTTAGAAACACACTCTCAATTTTTCTTTCATGAAATACATTTATAAATAGGATACGAAAAAAAAGGGAACGTGGGAATACGAAAAAAAGGGAGGGTGGTCTTGTTTTCTGAGTGAATTTCACGACATTTTGGTGCCGTTGGCGGCAAATATCTTCCCTCTGGTCTGAAGAGGAAGTTTTAAGAAAGGAGTGTCAAGTTAAGCACCGTCTCCAAATCGCCCCAGCACTGATTTACGTCTAGCATAGAATGCGGAAAAAAGAGACTTTTAATAAACTTCGCTTTTTAGAGCTTCCTTAATACCTGTGATAATTGTGTAACCAACACATTGGGCATTTGTTTTGTCATTTCTTCTTTAAGTTGAATGCCCGTGTGTGCATGAAATTTGCTGCATCATTTTGACCACTTCGTCTTCTTTTCTTATCTTCTAAGCAATGAATTAGAATTGTTGAAATAATAGTTTAATAGCCTTGAAATTTTTATACGATTTCTTATTCTTAATTAAAATTAATGAGGGAAAATAACATTACTTTTATTTAAATGATTTATTTTAAAATCTGTGGAATGCTTAATTTTTTTGTAATTTTTAGAAGAGTAATTAAAAATTATTACTTTCAGTTAATGAATTACTAGTAACTAACCATTTTTTTCATACATCTTTATAAATTGGTGTGAGTACCTTTGTTTATCAATTTATAAATACACAAAAAAATTTAAGAAAATACTGAGGATAATTCATCGTTTAACATTCACATTTTTTATATTCTTATAAACCTAATGAAAAGCTGATATCACTCTTGATTACTTGTAATACTTTCACCAAACATAATATATTTATTTGTGCCATATAGGTAATTATAAAACTTGAATTAATCTACATTCAAAAAATTTAGTAATCATAATGAGTAAATTAAGCTAGTATATTTTTTAAATCATAAGGTTTTGAAATATTTTTTTTTGCATTTTTAAAATTAAAAGCAGAATTTTGAGTCACATATGTTTTTAATTAAATAAGTGATATTGGAAAAAGAATCTTTGTTCCTATAATACAATAATTAACGTGTTTGTGTGAATTCTGTGAAGCATTCGAGTTTTTTAACGGTTTTTTATTACCTAGAATTTCGTCAATACAGTCCATTCTTTCCAAAGAATTCCTAGTTTAAGTGTGGTAAGGGCAGAACTGTAAATCGAGTCAGCAAATAGAAGGGATAAAAAAAAAGAGTCAGAAAGATCTTCAATCTGATAAAGCTTTAGAAGGAATTTACAAGCCTCAAGGTTTTGGTAACATCAGAAAATTAAAAGCCCACGCAACTCCAAAGTGAAAAAAGTGAAAAAGTGATGAAGGAGATGGAGTCATATAAGGAAATCATATTAAAGCCAGAGCTAATTTAAAATTATATATATATGTATATATATATCCACTCTACTGTCTTTCAGGAGAACAGAGATTTTTTCCATTACTTCGTTTCGTTTAAACAAATTTTTGTAATCTCCTCATCCATAGCAGTATTTTTTATCATGTCAGACCATGATGTTGTTTTTGGGATAAGGTTTTCGGCGTCAACAAGAATCCGTAGGTGAAAAATAAAAAAAAAATATTATCTACACGAGCATTTCAAAAAAAATTATCTTTTAATAGCGTGTTGCCATTGCATTTATTAAAGCTCTGATTAAATAAAATAAGTTCATGTCTACAGCAAATAAAACCTAGAAGAAGGTCATTTTAAGCACGTGATTATATGAAATGAAATAAATAGGAAATGTGATATTTTTAAGCAATAAATGGGAGACAGGGTGTTTTGGATCGTTTGCAACATTAAAGTTACTCATTCAATGAAACAAACCAAATAAATAAAAATATAATTTAACTTGCAACAGCACGTATTGCTTGGCCGTTCTAGAATTTATGTTCTGACATGATACATTGAAATATGCATAACAGATTTCATTTTAATCCTTATTTACCATTATTTTCCTCTCTCTCCCTCATTAGTACCAATGCAAAAAATCGTATTTATCCTACCTACAAAGTAATCACTAGCAACATAATTCTAATTCTAATTGAAAATAATTTATACAATTTTAAGGCACTGGTTTGAATTACTAAATATTCTATTAAGCGAATTTACATTTGAAATAGAGTCTGTTTGATTTACAGAAGGCATTCCAATGCTTCTCAGTTGTGTAAGATTTAATTATTATATTATTCACAAATGTTCTAAACTCTTTAGTAGTGTAGATTTCAGCTGCACCAACTCCAGATTAGATAATATAATATTAGCAAATAGTATACTGAATAAAACAGTCTTTTTCTGATGGTTTGTACGAGGGCTTTAGCGATAGAAAACTTTTTTTCATATCCATTAAAATAATTTAAAAATTCTGCGGATAATAATTTCACATCCAAGATGAAGTAAATTTTTCTTTTTGTAAAAAAGTTGTGTAGATGTTGCGTTTTATATTCTTTATAATTAGTAGATAACAACTGAAGTTATATTTAGTAGATAGCGAATTAGTAGAGAGTGTGTTTTGTTAGTATGGTTTGAAATTTTAAGTGAAAGTAGTAAGATTTCATATTGTTCTTGAATGCAAAAGTTGAACGAAAAGGAAAAGAATGCTTTAGTTAACACCAATTGAGTTTGAAAGAATATTATTTGTTAATTTTACTTTCAGACATTCCATTTATGACAAAAATGAATAGCTTTCTAGTTTAATATCTTTTACGATTATCTTAAAGTTTTTGACCTCTCAGCTACCATTTGTTTGAATACCTAGTAGATACTTGTGCTAACTCTGCATTATTTTTTAATAAAATAGTAATGGGACATTCCACGATGATTATGAGTGTGTGATTATGAAAAATTGAGCTCCATGTTTTATGCGCTGAGATGATGACGGTACATAATAAAGATATAATTGTTCATTACACTCATTACTATTGTTTCAAAAAATGACGCAGGTGATGACGGTACACAACAAATGCATAATTGTTAATTCCCACGTATTACTATTGTTTCGATAAATGATAATGACGGTGCACATCATATGCAAAATTGTTCATTACCACGTATTACTATTGTTTCAGAATGAATGGAAGGTGTTTTTGCTTTTTTTCGCCTGAAAGTCAATTCTGACATGATAATAAAAATTTTATCCACTGTATTTGCGTGAATTGAAATCTATTCACTGACTCAAAGGAAATATTTATTTCCCGGATTTAAAGCTGCTGCTTTAGCTTATCAACAGAAAAATTCCTTATACAGTTTTCTTCTTTTATTACCTCTCATAACAGAATTAGAATTAGCAGAATGGGATTACAGAGAATAGAAAACAGAGGGCAAAAGCCCCGACGAGCCATAGTAAGTAATGTATTAATTTCTAGTTTCTACTTTTTGGGTTAACATACCTTTATCAATGTTAAAAAGTCATGAAATTCTTTATTATAAACTCTGCTATAAAATTTAGGGTTAGTTGGCCAAGTAACTGTTGCTATCGAGGATAAAAAGTGTTTTGGTCTTTAAAAAATATCATTTCTTAAAAATACAAAAATAATAATAAAAAAAGACTATACACAAGTACAGTTTTATAATTTATTAGTATCACTTAAAACTGGAAGATTTTTAACAACATGTTTATTGGGAAAATCCATGCAACTCATTCAGCGCAAGAAAAGTTACATTTATACTTCCCATTATTTTTACCAATTTTCTCCATTTTAATGAAGCACCAAGTATTCTCTCATAATTAATCGTGGTAGATTTCAATGTAACCAATTAATACAATGTTTGAAGTATATAAAAAATTCTGTTTATATGTACACACACAGTAGTACCAAAACGTTAGAGCACTGGGAATACACTATTTTACAGCAGCGGTCTTCATTTCGCTATCTTCATAGGCTTCGTGGTTAGCAGTTCTTGTGATTTACGCTTATTTTCCATCTTGTATATTTTTTATTATCTCATGACTAAGAAAAAGAAATTGCCTATTTATTTTCTTTCAATTTGTTAACTAGCTGTAAGAATATGAATTACAAATACAGCTATGAATTGCTGAAAAAATGTTGCTTAAATCCCAATGAACTTATTGTCATCGAAACGTAAAAAAATTTCCTGTAACATATTTTATATATCTTTACGATATGGATCATCTGTTATCAATGAGGAATCATGGTTCTGAATTACTTTCTAAAAAGTGTATAACTGATTCTACAGTCTTAGGCAAATATTAATACTCCTAAAGGCTTCATACGTAATGGGAACTTTTTGTCATATGTATTGAGATACAAAAATATATTTTGTGCTTATTTAAGTTACAGATCTTAACTAAATTGCTTTAACTGCAAATGAAAAAAAATGTAGCAATTTTGTTTACTTAATTCCGTTTAAATTCCTGAGAATTAATAATAACGGAGTATTATTGATATCAATCCTTAAAAGTTCGGACACCTGATGTTTTTTTTAGTGTGCCTCTTTTGTAAATAATTCAATATCTCTAGGAGAGATTTCAGCACTATTTCAAAAAACGAAGTAAAATGTACGTCTTTGGGTCAGAGATTGTGTGAAATACAGTAGCTTGAATCATCTTCTTAGAATTATAAATTCAGAGTTCTTGAACAGCTTATAGTATATAAACACAATATAGTGTATTTCTTTTCCGTAAGCCAAGGCACAACATTGAAGTAACTCACATTGGCTTCCAGCTCTGTGCATTATAAAATACTTTATGAATTTTATTTGTCAAATGCTTTATGTCCATTTGAATAAACTACTGTTGAAACAATCGATTGATATTTTAACCACTTCATTTACCGAGTAGAATGCTTTTGATTCAGATTAGAATCGACATTGATAAAATATAAACATAGGCAAATTTTAACAAAGCCTAACCAGTGAAAAATATTTTATTGTTATAAATGAATACAACTTTCTTGCTTAAAAAATTAAACAGTAATTCCCATAAAAATTCTAGAGTCTTTCTGTTGAATTCAATAAATGATTTTCTTCACTAAAATATGATTTTTTTTCAAAATATGTTAGATTACCCGTTGATACACCACAATAATTTGTTTCAGATACCCTATAAGAGGCCGTTTTTTTTTTTGTTTTTAAGTATTTATTTTCATATTATGAATATCCTTTTGCTGCAGATTGCATATAAAATTAATTCTTTTCTTATATTGACGCTTTACAGTATAAGATGCAAGGATAAGCAGTAATCGAAAAACAAATCTTTTAATAAAATTCCAAAACCTCTTTGTAATGAACAAGCCATATTAAAATTATGATTAATGCCTTTATATGATAACTTCCTCCAAAGAAAAGTAAGAAATGTATTCAATAGATCTCTCTTTTTTTCTCTTGCTGTAAATAAGAAATCCATAATGGATAAATCTGTAGCTTACAAAAGAGGATAATTTCTTTTATATATTTCCTCCACCTTTAAGATATGCTCAATTAATTAACCGAGAGCTGGAAGCCAATAGTGACTGAAATCTGCCGCCTTGAACACAGTAGTGTGTCTTTCATATGCAAATCCATCTCCGTCAACGCAATTTTATGAATTTTCGGAATGGAAACACTTCAAAACACGTCCTCCTTTCAAAAGACAATCGATCAGAATTGTCTAAACTTGCTGGAAACCATCCTTTGGATCAAATCGGTTCTCATCACACTGGCGTCGAAATGGTCGTTCTTCTACCTCGAGGGGGTGTATACACCTCCTGGAATAAAAAATTCAGATACATTACAATGTTCCTGTTAATTCCTTGCTACAACTAAACTTTAAAAAAAAACACAAATCTAATGATATAGAAATACTCTAATATAATTTATTTATAAAGAAGCTGAAAGTACACTATATTAGGTATATTATTATTATATAAGTAACAACGACAGACATTGACTTGTTCAGATAAAGTTATATTTAATATCTAACAAGCTACAGTCACAAAAAGTTAATTCCAACACAAGTACATACAAAACAATTAAGATAAATTCTAACAATGCTGTATTTCTGACGTCGCGAGGTTGAGTATTTGTTTTTCTCTATAATCACTAAAGGAATATTTTTCTATTTGTTAATAAGATTGATATCCAATATTGTTATGTGCTATATTTTGCGTTTCATAACCTGAATTTTTTAATATTATTTAACCAGATTCTTTTCTACAGATAATTTTGATTTTCGAACTTGTCTAAAAATTACTGAACTAGGAAATATAGGCTATGGAAATATAAACAAAATATTTCCCATATTTAAATAAATAAAAAAGTGAAATTATGAGTATATTATCATTTAAATATTATTCTATAAGTCAATAATTTATAAAATTTTTAATTTATACACATAGAAATTATATTATGGAAATGATAACATTTTTCAGAAACGAAAAATCTTAATTAGGTTTAAATGAAATGATTTAAATTTTGTTTCAATTAGTTCAAAAATCAAATATTACTAAAAATTGTCAGGAAATAAAATTATTTAAAATTTATGACTTTATCAACTTAAAAACAATCCCACATAAAATATTGTAAAAATTTATAAATATATTACTTTTTAAATGATTTTTCTATCCTTAAATTATATATGGTTATAATTTGTTATTAATATTTTTAGCCTCAAAGACCTTTCATGCATGCATGATTTTTGGTTAATATTTTGGAAAAATGCAGAATTTCATGAATTAAATTATGATAATTATAAAGAATATATTAGTTTATATGATTAGTAAGCAATTCTACAAATATTCTACATTTTGTTTTCGCTTAATACAATAAAAATCACATTTATTTCTTTAGTTATGAAATTCAGAAACGGATAATATAATCATCTACTTCTATATGTAATGTTTGGATTTTTTTTGCTTCAAACAATAATGAAATCAATTATAATTTTTAAAAATAAATATTGTTATTTCTTCAATATAACATTGCTTTTCGTGAAGGGCATTTTGACACCAGATGAATATATTTTCAAAAAAAGAAGTAATAGCCTTGAATGGCAAAAACTATAAAAACACTGAGATTTTGAATAATTTTGATTTTCAAAAAAATATTTAAAAATATCACTTTAACATCAACTGACCTGATGAGAGTCTTTTTCTTGGAACTCATGGAAATTCCGTTTCTATATAATACTGAAAATATATTCAAATGATGAAAAAATGATTAGAAAGAATCAAAATAATGGAAAAGTTTTTCAAAAATTATCTCAAAATTAAAGAATAAAAATTTTAAAAAAGCGCATATGATTTAAAATTTCAATTATGCGAATAAAAATCGCTGAGTAAAAAAAAATTGCCAAAATAATTTTCTAGCCTACTCTTTTAAGAGCAATTGATGTTTCCAAAGATGTCACAGAACATCGCAATTGGAGCAACCATATTTTCAAATGTAATGCAAAGAATATATAATTACTAATTTAGTATTTCTCACGGAAAGAGCCAGAAGCGTAAAAAAATAAAACACTATTAAAATGTTACGCAGATGCACGCGATGTTACATTATTTAAAGCATATGCATAAAGATTTATTATGCATAAAGATTTTAACCAAGCAAAATCTAAACTAATAGAAATGAAGTGCACACGTAAAAATATTAAAATATACATTACAGATCACAGTTTATTAATATGAATATTATTATTAATACATAATTAAAAACAATATTGTTCACTTACCGTTTCTAGAAACATTACAATCAACGATCAATTACAAGTTTATGGAAATTAAAAAGTAAAGAAGTAAACTATCTAACTATTTTTGTTTATATATAATATGCTAAATAGTAGAATAAATATAATCAATAAAGTTTTATGAATTTTCGAATAATAAATAATACTCGTATTTAAAATTAAAAACATAAAACAACACTCAGAAAGTATACGTAGTCAGTATTTGATATGTTGAAATTGTAAATATTCGGAAATTCAGAAGTATATTTTAAAATAAACAAGAAAAATGTATGAAAATGTAAACCAGTAATAGTTGTTATCTGAAATTATTATGATGAGCCGCAGATAAAGGACTTATCTTAATGCTTTATATTGTTAGGGTGGAAAATAAAGATTGTCTGCTTAAATTATACCCTCGTTATATTTATCTTCTTTTATTTAACTTTTATTGCCGCATTAGGCATTAATCACTTGATTAATCTAAACACCTATGTAGGCAGACAATTGCTTCAAGAAAAAATAACCAATTTTTAAGAATGTAATTTATTTTATGGATAGTAATGTTTTGTCGTGTTCAGGATGAAATAAAATACTATAATTTCATGAAAGCACTGATAAATTCTTGAAATAGATATAAAAAATATTTATGAAGTATTCATGATATGTTCTATTTCATATATATTAATTCTAGACTTCTAAATAACCATATGTATTTTCTAAAATAAACGAGAAAAAATCCACGTTTAGATGCGACTTGCAATAATGAGGATATTTACGATAGAAATTCAGACGCATGCGTGTTAAAATAAAATAAAACTCAATACATATCTTACGTTGGCATGTAGATTGAAGCATAATTTGGTTTCATTGTTTGGAATATCCACAAACGGGGATAAATAATATTAGTTAAACATTTTTAATAAAAATCCACGAGCATTTTTAACACACCAAACCAATTTCCAACTGCAAACAAATCTTTATATTTTTTTGTCCTTGTTTCGACATCAAATAGAAAAGAAAAAAAAAAAGACTACCAGCATTATCATATAACACTCTTTACACGCTAGATATGAGCGAAATTGATGTCGGTAAATTATCGTCGTAATTGTGAAACATAAAATGGTATTTAATGCATGGGGTAAACTTTCATAATAAGAGAAAATTTCTTACAGTCTGTGATCTATAAGTTTACCTTTATCTTATACGGATAAAGGTTTTGCTGGATTATTTATTTCATGCAAAATCTATCTCCACTGGGGGGAAATTACTTCTATGTTTTGTTTATATCAAATTAATATAAATTATTCTACTTTGATCAAAATATTTCAAAAATCTCACTTATGTTAAAAAAATATGTAATGCAGCGTCTACATGGTAATCAGGGCAAGCCATCTATTCAGTTCAATGCAATAGAGCCAATGACAATAAGCGAACACTAGCATCAAAATAATTGTCTAGAATTAAGGAATATCAATATGTGTCGAATATTATTGTATGGTCTTTCATGATTTGAAATCCGTAAGTACCAATTTCCAATATTTTTAAGCCTTGCATTTTTTAAGCTGAAAAGAACTGTGACATTTCCCCGTGTGTTGACAAAATAGAAATATCATAGTGTAAATATTCTCAATACATTTTTAATTCAATATTAATTTTAAAACTTGAAATATCATCAACTAAAGAGTAACATATTTTGACGTTATTTATGTTTTATCAGAATATTTTTGGTCACTATCTTCTTCACTGTTCTATAGCATATTTATCACCATCTTGGATTGCACCATCAAAAAGTTTTCTGAAGAGCACGCGGTTGTCTAAAAAATTTAGTCCAGGACATAGAAAAAATAGTAGGTTGTGATAATGAATAGATACTAACAAATAAATTGCACTAAAAGTTTTAATATTAAAAATAAATTGAACAAAACATATTGAATTGAAATGCTATATTTCTCAGAAGAAATTGAGAATAAACTTCCTCAACTAATAAAATGAAGTCACTTTAAATTAAATGTGGTTAACACTTGAAATGAGGGTTCAGCCTTCAAACAACAGATCAAGTAACAACGGCTCATGAATTACTTAATATATAAATATAGCCAATTATTTAATATATAAATTTAATGATTTACTTAATACATAAATAGAAATTTAGAAATGCAAGTATTTTTCCTCAAGATCCGTAATGTATTAATATAATAACCGTAATAAGTAAGTGGGATAGTAGTTATCCATTTGCTATCAATTCAATAAAACAATGGAGAAAAAAATCTGACAAATTTCAGTGGTAATAGCTAGTAGTTAATTTATGTTCGGTCCGTAAAAACTTAAACCAAGTGATAAATAGCTCAACTTTAGTTCTGTTTAATATTCTTATTTAACTTCTAAGTATTTCCAACTGTTTTTTTAAAATTAAAATGCTATTTCATATATTAGAAAAATTTCTTGGCATAGTTTCTGTCTCTGATTATCAGTTACGACAAGGTAGTTTTCATGCCAGATCATTCAAAATTACCCTGATAATAATAACTATCGGATAAATTTTGAGAGTAATTTTTTTGTTACAATTAATAAAATTGTTTTGTCACTATAGGACTTTTCTACTTACTCTAAACTATATTTTTTCCTGCTAAGTTTATAGATTCGTTATGAATTGCAATTGAATTATTCAAATTCCGCAATAAAAAATGAAAAATTTCTTTATTTCAGATACTTACCCTGCTTCCATGAAAGTTGGGATTGTGCATACCGGATCTCCCTCTTGGCAAAGTTCTTCGCTCATCTTCCACTTCAGGAGGGTGAGGCATGACGCCTCCTACCACCGCCTGGGGAGGTCGCCGATGATAGTCCAACGTAGCAAAAGGTACGGCGTTGGCGTCATATTGGCAGATGTTAGGGGCGACAACGGTTTGATTTGGGCAAAAATCAATGTAGGCTTCTTGACGGTGCTAAAAAACATAAATAAAAGTAAATCATCCATTTAGATCCTAACATCTTGATGATTTTTTTTTT
>JAOUZG010031916.1:3292521-3305373 GCA_026289955.1 Argiope argentata | reverse complement strand
TGTAACAGGACAACTTTTCCAGCTCGCCCCCTAGCGGTCACTTCCCAAAACTTCAGTCTGTGTTCTGGAGTCATGGAGTAAACATGATGTTTTCCCCCGATTACTATATTTTTAACTAATTGTTTGTATTAATCGTATGTCAGTGTATTGTGATTTGTGTGTTATGTCCTTTAATGTTTATTAAAAAGATTTATGTAAATTTAGCTTCTTCCTTTAAGAGTTCTGTTTTTCCCTAGCAGGAATAGCTTTTGGCGCCCAATGGTAACTAGTCTTGTTTACGGCTACATTTTGAATATCTTGATATATATTCCTTATCTAGGAATCTTAGAAAAACCTATCTTGTAAAAAATAAGAGAAAAAAAATCTATTCAGCATTTTTATTGATTTCAGAGCCATGATTTTTCCTCATTTCTTATCTATTCCTACTTTATCCCTTATCTTCTTTACCTTACCTTAACATCTACTCCATATATAGGAATTTTTATTCGTATCTATGTTCCTTATCTACATGAATTTTTATTCTTTTTCTATCTATTTTATCCCTTATCTTAAATATTTCGTCTGTAGAACTCATTGATTGGCCCTTGTTTTCTTAAAAGTTGAATAGTTGGATGTAAAAGTTGGATAGTTAATGATCATAACAGCCACAGTAATACTAGCTCATACGATTTAGTATTGCGGTGACGGGATGTCTGGCTGCAATTAAAAAAAGTTTCCATTGATTGAAAATTATTTAAATAATAAAATTTAAGCAAAAAACTTTTGATAAATTGTATCGAATAAACTGCATTTCAGTTTTTTTTGCAGCAGTATTATTATAGATAGTATATGGAGTTCCAAATTGGAAGCTAGCCTGCACAGATAGATGGACATTGCTTGAATTATCGTCTCAAATCCAAAACTCAGAAATAAGAACAGTAAGATATTTTTCATTAAATTAATTTCTTCATTTATTGACAAAAATGAGTTATATGTTACAAACTATTGAGTTTAAATCCTCAATATTCCGAAAATTTCTACTCTTTACTGTCCCCCAGTGTTTCGAAAACAATTATTCTAAAAAATGTCCCACATTTCTCATAGTAATAGTTATGTCCCATTTTGCGGTTATAAGAGCAAAATTCAAGAAATCCATTAATATTTTCGAAAAACATTCATACAGTCAGCAATAATCATAACGACTATGATAGAAATCTATTTTTAAAAAAGACTCAAAATATTCAATCAGAAAAAACACAATGCAATTTTAGACACAAATTTTAATTTAGAACCAGAAAAATAATGATTAATAACATTTTTGTGTGTTTTTCAAATATTAGAAAGACTTTTGAAATAAAATTTCATTACAATATTTTTTAATTAATTCTGTATTAAAATCCCGTTGAGAACACGGGACTTGAGAAGGACGCATGATGTAAAAACACTGATCTTAATTTTATTTTGTTGTGAAGACAAAGAAGGAATTTAAACAGATGAAATTTGTAACACATTTCTAATAAAATAAAATGTGTGTGTGTGTGTGTGTGTGTGTGCGCGCGCGCGTTTCATGTAAGGAATTTTACATCTGCCAGCAAGGCCCGATTTAGCCTAGTTGGGGACCTGGTCAAAAACTTCTTTGCCCTCCCCTTCGCTTTACTACTTTAGTAATGAAATAACATTCATTAAAAAAGTAAACATAAAATAAAATTTATATTCAATTTGGTGGCCCAATATTTATATTTGGAGATAACTGCCCCTAATGTCTCTGCCTTAGTCAGGCCCTGGCTGGTAGCATAAATATGTATTGTATAAAAATGCCTTATTAAGTAATATTGAAATGCAGTATAATGCTATCCAAAATTTCATATTATTATATATATATATATTATGATATAATATTTAAGAACTTATAATACAGTATGGTATGTTACATGAAATCAAGTATTTTGAAATTTCGCATTCTGATTTTATGATGTATTCATAATGTCTTGCCGTTAAAATTATATTTGATGATAAATGGTTTTTGATATGAATACAATAAAATATTCATATTACAGTAAGAAATAAATAATACGAAATGGTACCCAATATTTATAAAATAGTTCAAAATGTAAATAAAATAACTATAGTATATATATATATATATATAAGATACAATAACTGTAAACTTGACGTTATAACAGTTCCATTACATCGCGCGCTTTTTGGCTTCAAATAATTTTTCTAAAACTCTGTAAAGAGTAAGAATTTTAGATCTGATCGTAGCTGAATGAAGTCCCACGATTCAATAATAAAGAGGATAATACAACTTTAAAGAATATTCGTTTAAACATCCACCGCAAAGGAAAAGGATTTCGATTCTTCTAATCAGCAAAATCTCAAAAGTCTCGGTCTGATATCAGAGTTTTTGTAACAGGAATTTCGATCCCATTGAAGAATGTGCTAATAATAACCGTATCAAAGAGTCACTAATCACAAAATCAATCGCCTTCGAACTTACTAGTGGGTTCTATGCAACAAAAGGGACCTTTTGCGCCATTTATTCTAGAATCTATTTGGGTCACTTGACTGGCGGAGATCCATGCATTTTTTGCAGCGGTGAAAAGATCCAAGATGTTAATTGATTAAAGGAAGAGGGTTTTTTTACCCTTTTACTCGTGAATGAAATGAGTATATTTTATTTTCTTATAACATTGTAATAGAAAGGAATTTTAGTACATTTTACAAAGAAATAGATTAGCCAAAAAAGATATTTTTTTATAAAAATAATTATTAATTTGTCAGAGATTTTTAAAATAAGTAAAATATGCACAACTTTTTAAATACTTGCATAATCTCCTATTTTAAAAGTTGCATAAAAGAATAATGTTTTAAAAACTGAATAAGCTAAAATAAATAAGCTGAATAAGCTAAAAATAAATAAGAAAGTTAAGATAAACCTAGATTGTAACTCCAAGCAGCATTAAAAAATCCTTTTTGTTTTGATATATTTTTTTTACTATCAATAAATAAAATAATCTTCCATAACAAAAATAAAATATGGCCCCACTTATATTCTTTTTGAAGGAACGGAAGTATAGTGAAATAAGTCAAAGGAATACGTAATTGGTGTTATTTCCCATAAACCCTTTGCACTCCGAAAAATAATTATATTCAAAATTATTTACCTAATACAAAGATTTGTTTATTGCTATGAAAAATAAATATGCATAATTCTTTTAAGTCTAATTTCTTTGAAAAATTAATCTACATATCTTAACCATTATGTAGGCGTTTTTAACAATTAAATTTGAAAAATAAATAAATAAATAAAATGGCAAAATAATGCACAATCTTGAAAGGTGTCAGAGGCGCCATAGAAGTGCAAAGGGTTAATTACTACTTATATCGATATTATATGACCAATAAAATCGTTTGAATGTGATCTCCTAAGGAAAGGGACTGTGCAAGCAAATGTAAGAGCTTTGATGTCTTTGTGTAATGTGTTGTCTACTAGTGTAAACCCCGTTTGATGCTCATTGGTGCAAGGGGATTTCTAAACATTCAATAGAAAAAAAAGGTAGAAGCATTATTTTCGGGAATTTTTTGACTAAAACATAATTTTTTAATGGTTTCTCATTTGAATGAATCAAGCTTTATAACTGATTTTTTTCTCGCACTTTTTGATTTTTAGAAAACTGATTTTTTTCTTTTAAATTGATTATTCCTGATACTGACTCAATTTTTTTTTTCATAAATTATTTATTAGTAAATTTGCAACTTCTATACAACTTTCGGGTCAGAAATATCATTTGGTAGAGAATCTCAGAAGGGAACAGTTTCAAAAATAAAGCAGCAAGGAGTCAAAATTAAATTAATTACAAAAATGAAATTATTAAATCTGAAATGAAAGTCTGTTTTTTTAACACTTGGTTTTATATCATTTTTAAGGGAAAAAATTAAGGTTGCTATTTCGAAATCTTTCTCACCTTCGGATTTCTCTGGAGACTTCCGGTGTAACCAGTTTCGTAAAGAGCGCTCTTTTGAGGAACAGGATCAAATGGCATTTCTTGCACAGCTTCTATTCGGTAATTGGCACGATCCTCAGGGCCTATGTAGTCTGAAAGAAACACAAAATTTTTTTCAGACTTCCAAAATTGAAAATATCAGTCGTAAAGATCTATCTTCTTTTTTTAAAAAAAATAATAAAAAGCTTGGTTTCAGTTTTCAGTTTCAAAAAAAAAAACAACCTACAGTTTAGTTTTTAGCTTTTTTTGTTGCTTTAAATGAACACGAAACTATTCTAGTTAGATATGATTATAAATAACTATTTTGATACGTATTTAACCGTCGATCTGTATCGCCAAATTTGAAAGCATCGTCAATAAGGTCAAACAACCGTCATTATTTTAAAGAAGCTGTGCAAACCTTAACTATCGTCCACCATTTTGTTGGTTTCGCAGAAGATCATTACGTACTTTTTATGTTCTGATTTTTTTGACATTAAAAGGATTAAAATTTGGGATTTGAGCGATTGAGGTACGAAAAGAAAATATTCCCTAGTAGCACTCAAATATTGTACAATATTGATCAATATGTGTAATATTGTTTTATATTGTGGAATATAATTTAGTATTGTATAATATTTCCCAATATTATACAATATTGTCCAACAGGATGTGCTTTGTTACCTGAGTTTGGATTCCTATTTGACAGAATTTATATGGAACAGACATCATAAGGAAGATGATCCATTTATAGCCATTCTGTAAAGCATCGAAGAATTCAGGTCACCTAAGTGAATTGGCTCGAGATGGTTATCAATCGTTTGAACATCGACGGTATAACACGTAAGTACTCTGCTTTTCATAAGAGTTCAGTCATGAAATGTTTGTACATTAAATACATATAAACCAGTGGTAATGTTACCCTTAAATCTTAATTGTATTCCTAATAAATGTATTATTATCCTCTTCACATCTGAGTGCGTTGTGTTTCTCGTCCTTTGTAGACTATCGAAGGGAAAAAAATTGAGTACCCTTTTGTTCGATTGATTTAGACTATGAAATCTGAAATTTCAATTTCAAGATCACGAATTTCAATTATTTGAGTACTTTCATTTTTGAGCTATCACTGTGTATGTATTCAAACGATCAGACGCATAAACAATATAAAATAGAGTGGACTAAAAATAACGGATACTTACGTATTAGACCATCGATGTGCCAGCTGTCGCCAACCACCTCGAACCAATTTACTTAGGTGTCCAGAGCTCTTTGATACATTAAGCCACCATTGTTTGTCCGTTTTCAAGCATAAACTCATCTCATGTCCGTTTAAACATGTATTTTTAGATGAAATATTCCATAAGTTTCGAAATACGCCACTGCAACTTTTTCGTTGGCAGGCAAATCCCAAATTTTAATCATTTTAGCGATTTAAAAAATCAGAATAGAAAAAGCGCTTAATGATCTATTGTGAAAGCAATAAAATGGTGGACGACAATTAAGGTTTACACAATGTTTATTAAAATAGTGGCGGTTGTTTGTCATTGTTGGTGGTTTAGCAACTCATTGGCGGCGCCTTCAAATTTGGCGATAAAGATCGTCGGCTTAATACGTAAGTACCAAATATCAATGCATTTCTAATTTTTAAACTTTAAAGCTGTATAAAAAAATTTACTTAACTAACTTTTTTCTCTTTTGTAGTGTTTTACTTCCACTGCTGCTTTAATACAAACGGGCAGACAGATTTTCGATGAAGAAACTTGTTTGAAAATCTGTGTTTATCGGAAAATATAATGCACCCAATATCATCCCTCCTGCTTAAAGTATTTATGAGTATCATGTTCATAAACAAAATGTGTTCTATGGAGTTAGAGAAGTCCAAAGCTTGAAGATTCAACAAAATATAGAGTTCGAATTTTTTTGACGATTACATTATTTTATTTTTGTGATCGTATACGCCAAATAAAAATGTAATAAATAAAGTTTAATAATTAATTTTGAAAAAATTAGCACATCGGAACCAAATTGGAAATAATTTCATTACTTGTTTCAATAGCTATTAAAATGTTAAGGATAAAAATAATTGAACAAAATCCTAGAAATGTGAAAAATACGTGGCCTTTCTACTACCACAATATTATCTGATGATATGCAGCTATTGGAATATTCATGGAGATAAAAGTGTAATTAAAATCCCATATTGGATATAAAGGATTTATAAACAACGTTTGTAAAAAGACAACAGATACAGATGTATTTTACAAAACTAAAAAATCAGTCTGTAATAGAGTCAAGTCAACGTCGTCTGCGACGTTGGGTGGAGTTTAAAATTACCACGTCCCATTTTTACTGTGTTATCATGAAATGCTGAAAACCTCCTTTTGTTTCGATGTCAAGAAACTCTAAATCTATTTGTTATCATTTAAAACTTCTAAAGCAAATAATTTATCAGTATATGAATAAAATTGAGCATGATTAAAGAATTTGCTATGGAATAATAAATTTTACGTTCTATTTGTATTATTTTATGCAGGATTGTAGAAAAAATCGATGACTTAGTTCTACATTTTTTTTGTTATTTCATACTTATACTGATTCATTATATTCTGTCATTTCCGAAGAGTTGGAATTAGTAATAACTTTTTCTTTCAATATGTTTTTATTGTATTTTTTCTGTTTTTAATTTGCTATTCATTTCTATTTGTTTTTAGTTATTAGTTTTAATTTAAGTTAAGATTTTTGATTCAAAGTATTAGAGGGTTTGGTTATTTTATTTTATGCATTATAATATATTTAAAACAAAATTATTATTTGTGTTCTAAAAATATGCCTATACATTCTTTTTATTTCTTAAATATTCAGAAAATGCTAATGAGATTTTCTAGAATATTTTATAAGTTAATCTGTGACAATCAAATCTATGATATTATTAACTGTCTGTTGTAAAGAAAATATATTTTAGTGAAATAACAAATTTAATTTTAAAAAAACTCTCTTGTATTTTTTATTTTAATCAATTATATTTTTTCTAGATTTTTAATTTATTAATTATAATCCAGTAATAAACGTTATTTTAATGCCAACTAGCTGAAATTAAGTCCTTCTTTGTATTTCATTTTTCTTAATATTATTACAAATATCTATGCAAGAATTAAGCATTTCTTTCACTAATATATTGCTAGCAAGTAAAGAATTAATATCCTGATTAATATCGTATTTTAAAAAGAATATGAAAAATTTCAGAAAGAATTTCCAACGAATATACATTTTCATTTTGTTAAAATGTTACTGTTCTTGATAATCTAGTCAAGATAAAAAAAGTAACGTGAAAAGCAAAGATTTTAAAGATGTTGATTACAAAAGGAATTTAGGGCTATTAAAATAATTTCATGTATATTCTTCAAAGATTTGCTATAATTTTACAAGCATACAGTGGAGTTTCCTGAAAATTTAGTAATGATTTAACAATATGCGAATTAATATACCATTTGGGGGTAAAAGCATGTTTGGAATTCCTCCAGGTTGTTCCATTTCAGCGCAGTACGAATTTTGAGGGGGGATGACATCTGGATCTTTTCCATCATGTTCTGCAGGATCCACCAAATTTTTCTTTAATAGTATTTCATCCCTAAAAAAGAATGGAAGTTTGTTTATTTCATTAAAGGGGAAAAAAGTGGAACTTATCTATTTTATTTGGAGTCTGAATGATATTATGTGTATTACAAACCATAAAAAAAAGAAAATAGAGACAGTTGTCCATTTTAATATGTTGAAAATATTAGTCATTTTTTTCCTAAGCCAAACAGTACTTTCGAATGTTTGCTGTTAATTCATACTATTAATTTTAACCGTAAAACTATGCATTTTAGGGATAGCATTAAAAGATGCAATTAATAAAAAGAAAAAAAATGCATTTCTTTTTTCGTGAAATTTTATTCATGCATTTCGGAAGTTGAAAAGCACTCAAGTACTATATTGATAAATAATCAATTTAGATAAATATTTTTTATGCAGCATATTATGTATTTCTTACCTAAAACTGTGTAGAATAACATTATTATATTTTTAAAAATTATCAATTTATTCTTTTATGGATACAGTAAAAAAATATAACGTTAGAAGAAGACGTTTTATAAAAGTGTTTGAAACAAATAAAATCTTAAACAAAAATGAAGAACTGTATGAAAATATTGAAGGCATTAGCAGTCATTTCCATCATTATAAATACTGATTATGAATTTTGGATATGGCTTTCAAGGCTAGAAAAACTAATCTTTCATGTGTGAATATATTTTACATCAATCGAATTAAAAACAACGACGAAGTTCTCTTAAATAAATGTAAATCCATTGTTTTTATTCAAATAAATCACCTCTGATGTTAAGTACAGAAGATTTCATTTTAACGACGAAAGTTTATTCTTTTATAATGGGGTACGTGCGAGATTTTTGGGCATTTAATTAGGCTCTGACTACTGTATTTATAAGTATCATTTATTGACATTTGAATTCCCTTCACGAACCACAAAGTTCAACAAGTCGGTACTTTTAGTGAGTCTCCTGTGGACTCGTTTCAAAATTAAACGCATCCCCAAATTATCAGTAATCACTTTTGCAATTAGTCCCTCATTACGATAACACAGTTGCTTAAAACTGACGCTTCTTTCGCCAGCGATAGCGAGCCGGCGGTGTTGCAGAAAGTATGGTAATGAGGTACTCATTAAACCTGCGGCAAGACTATCTCGAAGGTGGTATTGCTCGGAGAATTGCCGTTAGGGTTGATAGCAAGGGGGATGCACTAATGCCCAGGATGTGAAAATAACTCCTTGCCACACCACAGACATGGTGCACCGCCTCCTATCAGGAGGAACAAGGCTACAGAAAGTATTAATGAGGGCCAAAAGAGATTGGGTAAGCATGCGACGACGGCAGATATACAATTTCACTCATCTAAGACTGGAGGGCAGGGCGTCGTGTTCCATGACATGGGTTGAGGTGTCAGAAGCAAAACATAATTTCAAATCGTCAGGGAAAGAGATAGAAAGAACTGTTGTGCGGTTTCTTGGAAATTATAGCAATTCTTTTAATCACATGATTTTTTATGACCTAATTGTACTTTTGAACATAAAATGATAAATTCAATTTCGATTCCATAGTTAATTTAAGCAAAACTATTTCAAGGATAATCACCAGCTATAATCCTTAAGGAATTTTTCCTTAAAGATTATAACAATATTTCAGAAATATTAACCACCGTATTATATTTTTCCTAGCTATCAAAGATGGTATTTCTGAAATAATAAACACATAAAACGTTTTAACTTCCAATCAATATATGACAATATATGGTAAGTCACTTATCAATAATGGCAATTTTGAAAAAAAAATCGTATAAAACTTTTAATAAAGAATATTTAAGATTAATTTATGGCTTTTGTTTTAAAAAATAAATGCAATTTTCAGAGAAAATTAAACACTGTTACATGAAAATAAAAGAATTTCAAGTGTATACAAAAAATATTTATAGTAAAACTATTAAATATAAAGCAAATCGAAACGTTTCATTATTTTGTAAATATAGGCTAAAAAATTCAAAATTTTTTTGATGAAATCGGGATCGGATTAAAGCAAAATTTCCAGAGCCAAAATTTGCGTTCCCTTCGATCCAAAAAAATTATAAATTAAAAACTGCTGCTTACATTTTTGTGGAACTCTTAATACATTCTTCATATTAATTCTTGATTTATGCAGCTGCCGCCGCGATATAAAAATATAAACAATTCTAAGATCCAAGCGTCATCTTAAGCTACTGGAAAAAACTATTTTTAATGTACTGACGAAATTTCTTCACTCATTAATCCGATGTCTTTTCAAAAGTCAGAAAAGAAGGAATTTAGTTTTGTTTCTTTTCAGAGTTATTAAATGGTGTTTTCATAAATTTCGAAGGGAACATTTACCGAAGGTGTTACGACTCATCCGCTCAGTTGCATTGAAGCTGCAAAAGTGATGAATTTAACCTATACGAGAAATTGTTACAGGAGGCTAAGACACAAGGTGCATGTTAAATCTCTTATGATCAGTCGATTATTCAAGTTTGCTCCATATGGTTAGTTCCCTGGATTGAGGAACAGAATTTATTGATTCTCCTACAAATGAATCAGATATACTGAGTATTGTTATCCATATTAAATGCACATGACTTTAGAGATGCAATGCATCTAATAAAATATCACGATACAATCTATTGAGATTTTTATTTCTTTAAAACTTGTTAAATTATTTTTCGTTGTGATGATTTATTGTTCCCATTGTTACACAATTATAATTCCTTAATAGCGTGAAGCATCTCTAATAGATAACCAATCATCAGTTTTTGTGACAAGAAAGATTGGCCTTATTTATATGAAATAAAATTGGTTTTCTTTATTAATATTCCTGTCTACAGCATAAAACTGCCATATCGGATTGCATGTAGCAATCTTAATGCGTGGTACGGCATACCTAGTACAATATGAAGTCAGAATGGTACAAAAAAGGTTACCCTTCAATCACAATTTCAAATCTTACCAGTTCAAAGATTTTTGAACCCGAAAACCTTATTTGATGTCTATGAATCTCTTTTATCCGTTGAGGCCTCTGATGAACCAAGAATCGAATCTGAACTGTTTGGCTCCAAATTACTGATATTTTGAAAGAACTATTGCGAATTCAAGGCATTTGTAAAAGCTTAACATTTTAAAATGTTATTCCTTTTCTACATAGAAAAATGTTATTTATTTTCAAATGTAATATTTACGCTTGTGTATGGGGATGAGAGCACAGTCTATTGCTTAATTCCAAACTTAGGAGCCTGAAATTTGGCATAATATTTCTTTTATAACTTAATTAATAAAATAGTAGTAATAAAATTATTCAATCGTTTATTTTATATAATAGAACAAAATATATCAAACACTTGCATTGATATCTAAATATATTAAAATGTTTTGAACCCTATTAAAACAAGGTATGTGTTTGTATATTTGAGAAATTTATTTTGCGTGTTAGATGCCTTATTGCACTATATATTTTGAATTTTTTTCTTTCCATTTATAACTATTTTTTAACGATTGTTTTCATTCAGATATATTTTATTATGACCGTTTTTTTAAATATTAGTTTAGTACCATTTTTAATTGTGAATATTTCATTTCAGTGGTAAACTAATTGTGAATATTTCATTTCATTGAAATTAAATCTTAAATGGAAAATCACAACTACAGAATCATAATATGATTGACTGAACTTTATTCTTATACCGATTTATTCTTTTTTTTTATTTTGACAGGACATCCATATAATTTATGAGTTTTTGATAAAATTTTAAACTAGAGGATTTATACTGTTGTAGTCATAGAGAAATCTGCTATTAAAATGAAAGGAAAAGTTGTGCTAAAGCATGCTTTTGTCGTCGTAAACAACATTAGCTCTTTTAGAGGTATAAGTAGTTAATATTTCGTCATTGAAAACAAGTTAATTGATAAAAAAATGTAAAAGAAAATTTAGAATTTGTGTTGCCCTATTTGTTACAACCAAGCATTAAATGTGTGATTTTACGTGCCAAAGTACTAAATTAGAATTACTCAGAATTTGGCATTAAATTACGTCTTGGTAGTCTGAATTAAGAACTAAATACGTGTTTTTATTTGCAAATTGCAAATAACTATTTTGTTATTGTTACTTATGGTACTTGCCTATATACAAGCCTCGCTAATACATCAGCAGATTTTTAAGAAGATATGCGTCTCTTGCTTCAAGTAGCGCCACTTAAGACCAAGAGTACGACTTTAGTTACACACTCATCACAATCTCTTGAACATCCCCTTTTAATAGGGGGCACAGTCACACATCTCGCAGATAGCACACAGAATAACAACCATGTCCCAACCGGGACTCCCAGAACACGAGGAAGACACGCTACCTCTGTGCCAAAACGCCGCCTACTACTAACTGCTATGGGTACTAAATATGTGTTTTTTCGAACAAATCCTCAAAATATCGTCACTTAACTAAGAAGAAACACCTCTCCAGAAATTAATAAAATATTATTAGAAACTATTTTTCCCAATATTAATTGGAATATTAGATTAAAATTCAGAATAAAACTGAACTTGCTTGAAAACAGGTGTTGTTCACGTATAGAAGTTTGTGACTGAGAATTCACCACTCTTCTCTCTAATCTTCGATAAAATGCAAATCCAAGCGATAATCATCAATATTCTTTGATTCCGAAATAAAAGGCGTCGCCAAGGAACTTAAGTTCGTAATCTCCCCAGTCTCAGACGCCGTCGGAAACTGTTGAAGTTTTATTTCAGAGGTTTACCCAGCTCTTGCTTATCAGTAAAGTTTAATATTTCCAGGTATATTAAATCCCTTAACCCATTTACTAAGCAAACAAAAGCTGTGGAAAGCCAGAAATTGGATTAAGGCCATTTACGAGCGCGCTTACAATTCAATTACCGTAGAGGTAAACACATTTTATGGCCGTCTTTACGATCACGCGCTGGATTACCCTTCATTATTTTCTAATCAGCGTTGGAGAAGCACTTTAAAGAAGTCCTTGTGTGTGCAAGTGTGGTGGGTGTGATGTAAGAGTGGCTGATTGAATTGCGATGCTCTGGACGACTCGACTGATTAGTGGTAAAAGTGAATGTAAACAGCTCCGCGAAGAGTTAAATTGACCTAACTCGTTAATCATCTTCCCAGTCACTTGACTTGAAACAAGGACGCGGCTACTCAGAACACAAGCAGTAATTCTTGCATTCAGTACATTTCACCTCCTTTTCCATTCATGCTTATCGCTTCATTTTTGTAATTACCTTTTATAAATAAATATAGTTTTCTATATT
>JAOUZG010031916.1:3253400-3292121 GCA_026289955.1 Argiope argentata | reverse complement strand
ATATATATATATAATTCAAACTTTTTATTCATCCAATCAAGTTCAAGTAATTTTTTTAACTTATAGTGTTTGACATTTGATGTTAATACAGTTTTTTAAAATATTAATTCATTCATTTTTTAAAAATTAATTTAAAAACTAATTCTCTCCCCTTTATAGTAGCTGCATTTGTTAGGTAGGGATTGCCAGGTTGGTCGGGCGTTGGATTCGTATCCTGCGGGTTTGAATCTGGTTGCAAATTTCTCCATTTCGAGAGTTATGCCACTGGAAGTTCTGAGTCAAAGGGGATCGTTATTCAAGTGCTGAGGGGTCCATACCCTCAAATGCAACTGCACCCATCTTTCCGTTGTAAAGGGGAACACGCTGACAATAAGTGTACGTACTTAATAAAAAGTAGATAAAATATTTTTTTTAATATACAAAGTAGGAATTGATTTTAAAAAAAGGTTTTTTTACATTACTTGTTTTTCGATGTAATTATATTAGGGACTAACAATCATTTTCTAATATGTTCACTATTTTAAATTTAATCCGAAGCAAATAATTAAATGGAATTGATTTCATTTCACAATTTCTAGACTTTGAGAAGGGATTAATTAATTTTAGAACAATAGAACAAGGTTCCGATACTAATCGGGTAATTAGAACTGCTATATAAGAAGCTTTAAAATGTTTAATTTCGTGAAAAAAATAAAAATGCTGAATAATATTTAAATCGTTATTCATTTCTCAAAATTCAATTATGTTAAATCCCGCTTTAAATAAACACTAGGGATATTTTGGAACGTAGTAAATTTTAACATAAAAGTCATATGGCGAGGAAGACGCCCAATGTGGCACCCCCTCCCCTACAAACTTCCGCGCCATATCAGCAGGCAGTCATTTAGCGCATGTAAATGACTACATGGAACTGACCAATTAAATCTTTACTCACTTATACGATGGTTCTTTTGTGGAACCGGGTAATGAACCTGAAACCATTCGGTTAGCCCCAGTCCACTGCTTCCTTTCATGACTCGAACAAAAACATTATACTTTATAACAAGACGAATTCTATCATCTATTTTCAGCCGTTTTGAAATAAATAAAAGAAATACAGAATACAATTAAGAAGCAATGAATGCTTATTTTGGAGAATAAAAGAAAAAATGCGGAACAATATCCAAATCTTATTTTGTTTTCCAGCTTGAAGAAAATGTATATATTTTATAAGACGCATTCTGTCATATATTTTTAACTCGTTAGAAATAATGAAACATTAAATTACATTAAATCCATTTTAAAACGAGGTATTTACAATTTGTGAAAAATATTGAGTCCATTCATTGCATTTAAAATTCTTAATGATTTCACAGAAAATTATATTTAAAAATGTGGATATTGCAGTTGCTTCTTAATGACATAAAGGCAATTTGAAATGTAGTAAGTGCAATTTGAAGATTCACAATTGATTTCAGATTTCGAGAAGGCTTATTTACTTAGGTTGATCATGAAGTAAAATATTATCTTTAAACATTAAGGTTTCTAAAGATTGGTCATACAGATTTTTGAATGAAATTTTGTGCAGAAAGTTAACGCTGTAAATGGTTTTTGCTCTTTGCTGAGATTATCTTATTTATAAGCTGATTTTAACAAAGTAGATTTGTAAAACAATTGATTTGTATTTATATGTATATAATTATCATGCTGTTATAGCCTAGTTTACAAGAATGACAAGTTATACTACGTCCCCCCCAGGGCATGCGGATAAATTGAATTCTCAGGGCACTGCGACATCGAAGGCGTAATTACGACTCAGTTCTCAAGGCCACCATTGGATGCGATACACCCCTTCTGGTAGGAGTACACCCCATCTGCAGTAAGTAATTTTATCCTAAATTATTATTGCACCCAACAAAATGGCGAGAACCAAAACATAAAACCGGAAACTCACATTTCTACTTTTTGAGGTAGACTTTGGTAGGCTTTATTATAACGTTAAATGAACTGCTTAATATTACTGATCATATGCTGCACATATGGAAAGAAAGTAAGTGAATATATATGGTTTAAAATATTTTTGAATAAGGTTTGAGCTGCTCATTTCTTATTTCCTAACATATACTATTGAAATTCTGTTTTTAACATATTAAAGCATAATTTTTCATTTAAACGATACAAAGTCGAATATATAAATTTTATTACTTTCATTTCTTGTTGTATAAAGATATTTAATTTGAATACGCTTTGTAAAAATATATGTAATTATATCACAGCAAATGTTACTAAAACATTGTTGAAAAGTATATGTTATTTTTAATGATATTACAACTATTCTATAAATATACCGTAATTCTTATGAAGTCTTATTTTTCAAACATATATAACTTAAGATTATATTGATTATATCAACTATTTATTGTCACAAGTATTACTAGACTAACACTGTATACTTTAAACATGGGATCGGAAATTCACCTTTGCACCGATACCTTTTTTAGAAGGACGGACCAATTACATTAAAAACTAATTAATAAAATGTTTAGATATTGCCAACTAGAATTGCAACACTTTAAAAATAGGAATATCATGGCTTAAGACCATCAAACTCTTTTCTGTGCTTTTTTACAAAAAAGCATTTCTTTAATTTAGTCACATTAAACTCATGATATGATATTACATATGCTTATTATCAGCTGAACCTACTTTACTAAACAGTGGTCAGTTGAATAGAATCTGGCTCTAATTCCGTTTAACAGTGTAAGCTTTTATAAGAAAATAACTTATCCTCTATTGTTGATTGATTAAATCCTCGATTGTTGATTGATTTTTTTTCTGAAGTTGAGCTGTCGTACTTATAACATTCCGTCTAAAGCTATAAGCTCTTATAAGAAAATAATTTATCTTTTGCTGTTGGTTCATTACAAAGTTTTAGAGAAAAAGAAGGGTATAATTCTATTATCAAATACTAGGAAAAAATAGCAATTTGAGAAAGATAGAAGAAAAATAATATAAAAATACAATCTTGTCTTAAAATAAAGTAATATAAAAATAAATAATAAAAGCAATTTATTTATCCAAAAAAAGAGGTCAAATAAGGAAAAATGAAAACTAAATAAATAAATAATAATTTGAAATACTTTTTGAAATGAAACATGGAAATGACAGAGGAGACTTACTTCTCTCTTGTCGGACCTTCCCTTGAACCTGCAAAGAAAAGATACAGCCATTTATGAGATGTCCATAAAATATTTTTATCTCAAAAAGCTATCTAAACTTTCCCGCTCGTACTGCTGAGTAAATGCTACAAAGCGATCTGCTCTGCTCTTAAGGAAGAATGGGAAGAGGATAAAGTATAAAAAAGATTTATGTGTCTTTGGTAGCGGTACAAACCCCGAATGATGCCGTGGAAAAGAGAAAAACTCCCCCAGTGGTAATTTGGTTAGAGGGAATGCAATCTTGTGCATGCGAGATGAGAAGAAACCGAGAAGATTGCAGCAGCAGAAATGCATTTCTTTTTCGAATAATAAGCAGCTTAGTTATAATTGCTGGAAGTCTTGTGATGTTTTACAAGGGGAAACTGACATAAAAGATTTTCTCTTTACGGATTACTCAAGTTTTGTCAAGAATGAAAAACGTTAAATTTTACCATAAATGCTCCTAATTGCTGTCAACGTTTTGCCTACATGAATTGGTACCGTTTATTTTTTATCTGTCACCTGTTAAAATAAATCGTATTTAAGGTCATAAACCTCAGTTCGAAGCTATGAATATTAGTTGAATTGCTCAGAAAACTGTTATTTCGAAAGACACTCACACACACTAGCAACAGCTTTTTAGAATTCAAATTTGGCTTACAACTGGAATTAGAATCCTGTGTATTTAAGAACAAGATAGTTTTATTTTTATAACTATAATCGAAGCTCTTCGAAATTTGTGTGAAACGAGTGATTACAAACCTATTTTCTTTCTTTTTCCATCGAAATAACAATCCTTTGCAGCAATGCATTTTATCTATTTTTCTTCCAAGGATATGAAAGAAAATTACAAATCTCATTTTAAAATATTCACCTGTCCATTCGATGCTGAAATTCTTTGAATCTTGAGAACCATTGTACTTAAAGTAATTCTTCATCAAAAGAAAAAAATCATTTGGAGAGATATCAGGGAATCAAAACAGACATTTCGAAATGTCATGTCTTGATTAAGAATTTCATTTTTGTAACTAAGGCATTATTGTGGCAGATTATCCATAGTGTATTACTACCGCGAAAAGAACAATACATGAAAATAGTGAATGTCCTCACTGTGATTATTTTTTGCCACCATAATAAAAAGATAAAAATCATTTTTAAAGATATTCCAGAAAACAACGATGTGTTTCAAAACGGTGACAGACCAAACTGTTACTTCATTTAAACTAATATATCTGTTTCATATTTCAAAAATCAGTGAATTCTCGATTAAAAATCATTTCAAATAAACAAAACTTGATCGTCAAATGAAACTCAGCTAACTCTATTGCTTTTCTTCATATTAATTCGCCGCAAAACTTATTATAAATGAAAATTTCCATATAAATCTCGTTTTTTTTATTAATGAGAGATATCTAAATCGTGGTGAAAAGGATATTTTAAATCATTTATAATTTTATTAAATTTATCAAATAAAGATATATGTATATTCTTCTAAATAGTTTTGAAGTAACTCTATCTGCTTTTATAACTTGTTATCGCGTCTATTGTTTTTATTGTTACGTACTAAGTATCTCACTCTTTACTTAACGTCTCCCTTTCTTAATAATATTTGAAGTTGTTATTTTAAAATAACTCTTTTATTAATCGAACCAAATTCTTAATTGAAAAACTTAAAATTTGAAAGTACTTCAGAAGCTTGTATTTTAAGGTACCGGCAAAAGACAATTAATGAGTAGGTTTATTTCCAAAGGTTTAAAAGTTATAAATGTATAGCATAATTTTGTACAAAAGGTAAATATTTATTACCAGCTTCTCTCTCTTCCTCTCGCATTCTTATTATGAACACTGCTATCCCAGCAACGAAAACTAATGCAGCAACAACACCAATCATTACACCAAGAATAATGTTAATGGACTCCGAAGAAAAACCTGTAATTGTAAAAGAAAGAGACCATTACACAAAACCTTATAAACTATTAAAGCATTTTTATTTAATTTGTAAATGCGGAGCAATCTTCTTGAAGCACAAGAGTTTCAAAATTTTGAAAAATTGTATGCATCAAAGATAATTTTTTTTCAATATTTTTGAAATGTAATTATAAAGAAAATATAAAAAAAATTTAAATTAGAAAGAAACTTTTGAATTTAAGTTAAGTCTAATCGATAGCTTAAAAAGATATTTTTCTAGATTGAAAATTGAAAATAATTGAAATAAAAAAAACTGCTTCCTAATGCCCTGGTAAAAATGTTACAAAAGTTGATAATATTTTAACCCTAAAATCTTTTTAAAAACTTATACTCTTTAAAAGATTTTTTTTTATTTATTTTGTTTTTTTATTTGTAAAGTAAGGACTATCTTCTTGAAGTGTCAGAGTTTCGATATTTTGTAAATTGTATGTTCTCAACATTTTTGGTATTTAACTATGAATTTATTTTTAAATAAAAGAAATTCTTGTAATTCAGTTGAGTTTAAAAAATAAATTAATTTTTTTCTAGGTTCAAAATTGATAATAATTATAATAAAAAAAAAATTTATTTTAACGTTCTAATAAAAAAATGTTTCAAAAGATTATTTTCACTAAGTATATTTGATTTTTAAAATGCTTGAAAGGAAAATAGAAATAAAAAAAGTTTCAAAGAGTATCGAAGATAAAATGCTTTATTTTAAACTAAGTAGTTCTTGTGATTAAAAAGGCTTTAAATACTAAAGAATGTTGATTTGAAAAAGAAAATAAAAATATATTTATGATTCAACCTTGCTCTGATCGGGGTGCAGCTTCTGTCGATCCTTTGATGACAACGGAGGGACTTCTTCCTTTCATGTTAGCCGCATAAATAACCAGAATGTATTCTGTGGCTGCTGTTATATCTTGAACATGGAACACTGGTTCAAGCCTAGTTAAATTCTTCTCCAAATACTCCTGCGCCTCGTTGTATACCTCTAAGTAAAATTTCTGCTGCAGTCCACCGTCGTAGCCTTCTTCGCACTCGACGCGCAGGGAATCGGAGGTGTAATTTGTGACCGAACAGTTGCGAACTTGGTCAGGAGGCCCTGCATCAAACAAAATGACATTCAGGTTGGTCACTGACGGTACATTATCAAAAATTAAATTCATTATAATGCATGACCAATATTTAAAACAATAATGAGCTCCATAATAGGAAAGAAATCTTTTATATCATTCATAACGGCTGGTGATATTTAAAGCACATATATAATATTAAGAAATACTGGTTTGTGTTTATTTATGATACTGTCTGGATTCTTATAAAATGCCTAAAGTTTTAATAAACTCATTTATTATAACTATTTTTATTTATGAGGAAAATTATTGTGAGGGAAAGAAGTGTAAGGGAAATTGATACAGTGACCAAACTAAATTCATTTTGTTATTTCGTTTACAATTTTTTGCCTAACTCATGGTAGGGTATCAGATAAATCATAAAATAATAAAATGGAACACAAAAGTAGTATTTCCTTTTTAAAATGGAACTAAATGTAATTTAAAAATGTGTAATCTGTTCCACAATTCTATATTTTCCCATAAACTTATTACAAAATTTCTATCTCACACAATATGAATGATATTGGAAGACCACAACTCTTTGATCCCTAGTTTTTATTAAACAATACAAAATTTTAAAAAAATAAAATACTGTCACATCCAATTAAAAATTAAGCTTCTAAAACTAAAATACTAAAAAACCAAAATACCTTTAAAAACTAAGCTTCGAAGCTGCTATATTTAAAATACGAAAATTAAAATTCATGTCTTCTGAAAACCAAAATCCTCATAAAATGTAAGAACTTTTTGCTATCAGAAAAATTGGCGAATCTAATGACAATCAAAATTCAAACATTGATGCCGGTCTCGTGTTGTTTGAGCCTTTTTCAAAACTGCACTTTAATATTGGGTTCTGTCATCACTTCTCAATGTGTGTGTAGTCGAATCTTGAGCTAAAATGCTCTAATTTTGAATTAATGCAACAGTGGACCTTATTCCTTAGGCATAGATTGCTGAGTTCATCTTTAAAAGAAATTTACATGTGATTTATAAAACTTACAAAACAATAAGTATTTTGTGTTTTTCAAACTTTTCTTTAGGTAAAAATTTTATTGAGTACTTGTGGATCATATCATGTAAATGATCTTTAAATGTTAGAAGAAATGCAATTATATCATTATATTTTTTTCATTGTTCCATTTCTTAAGGAATTTATATTATTAGTAAAAACGTTACTTATAGAACAAAATATAAGATATATTTCATTTAAAGCATAATATTTTGTATCAGGTTATTGAAGTCTTTAAAAAAATTTCCTGATTATTTTTTTTTAGTAACTAAAATTAAAATAAATCTGCTGTAACTACAGAATATCATTCAATCTTTTTCACAATGAATTCAAACATAATTCTTGCTGTAGTAATTTAGTAATATTTAGGCAATAAATTAAATATATCATGAATTTTAAAACATTTGTTTTACACAGAGATGTGTCTTATATTGAGAGACAGTTGCATTTAACATTTAATTTCCTAACATTTTTAGCACTTTATCGTATATTGCCCTCAAAAAGTTTAGAAACAAAATTATTTTATTTTATCTCTTCTGCCAAAGTATTTGTTAATTTAACACTGAAACTATTTTAAATTCATAATTTATCTTACAATTTATTTATTTTTTACCGGCTTCCCAATAATTTAACTTACATCATGTTAATTAAAACCTTTCTCATTTTCTTGCTCGTTTCTAAGTAATAAAGTATTCAACTGATGATTCAACCTTATAAAAATTCAACAGAGTAAAAAAATAATTCTATTTTATGTATGATTATTTTGTTAAAAAAATGCTCATTTATAGTACTTTATAATAGAATTTTGTACTAATAGAATTATAAAGGTAAATGAATTTGATACTTGTAGATTTGGGAAACTTAAGTGTTTCCGAGATTTCCTCAGTTCAAATATTAGGATTATTAATTCAATCAACATTTCTTATATTTCGATATTAGGAGTATTAACTGAGTATATCCATCCAAATGTATTTAAACTACAAAGTTTGGAAGCCTTAACGAATCTGATTCATGAATTTATAACAAAGGATATTTGCACGTAAACTTTGCAATCACATAAAGATTTCCATAAAATTTTAGGGCCGCAGTAGCCTGGTAGTAAGGTCTCGGCTTCAGAACTAGTCAGTTTCATAATTGATATCTCGATTCCATCAATGAACCGTACGGTAAGTGGATATAGTGCACGCTAACTCATTTGGTGCCAAGTGTCCTCCTACTTGGTTTGTGTGAAAGTTTGAGCAGGGTTTGAGGTGTCGTCCTCGTCATCTGATTGCAGTTCAAAATTATAAGGTTCCTCCCAAGATATCCGTAGAATTGCTTTAAAATGGAACGCTAATAAAATTAAACTAATCTATAAACAAATGCTTATAGTATGCAAAAAATATTATCTATGAATAAAAAAACAAACAAAAACATCTTTATTAAAAAAAAATGTTTCTGCATTATCAGCAATTATTTCATGCCTTTTCTATTATCTAGATTTTGAATTCGTCTCCATATTCTATCTAATGAAAATATTACATGATTAGTTTGAATCAAATTTAGAACAAATTCTTTTCGATTGAAGTATTTAGAAAAAAATATAATTTAATATATAAGTTATTCTTTTGTTGACAGCATTTAAAATTATTTTTGGTAAAGACCAAATTTTGAAATAAAAGAAATATTTAGAAATTGCCAGTGAAAAAATGCATTCAAAGTGAAAAAGGATTCTTTTACAGAATGACGATAGGAACGGTTAGTCCTAAATACGCAATATTCCAATAAGTTCAAGAAGAAACACTATCAATCATATGTAATACTTTACAGTGTGGAACAATTTGTTCCCGTCAGTAAATGAGGAAGCTAAATTTGAGGGTTTTAGTTTGCTATTTTGTAAAACTAAAGTGAGATGATGATGAAATGTGTACAGTAAGGGATGCATAATTATGAATAAAACTGCATGTTATTTTCCCACAAGATATTTTTGTTGTTGCTCTGAAATGTTCTTTCTCCTTAAGAAAAGTAATTATTATTTTTCTTGGCCGCACTCAAGAAACTAATTGAAATTTTTCGCTATTTTTCAATGAAAATATGAATTCCATGATGGTAAAAGAAATTGGCTCATAGTCAAAGTTTTTATTATAGATTATAAATTTGGTAGTATAATATTTACAAAGAAGATAATTTTTTTACTTCAAATTTGAAACGTGCAAGTAATTATGAATTCTTACTTTTCACTATTGCATCCAAAGCACTATCAATTTGAATTTTTAAGCATTCTTTTCAACTTGATTCAGATTTTTAAACAAAAAAAAAATTCTAATTTCCAGTTTCTATTTTAAGGCTAAGTCGACGATCTGTTTTTTTCTAAGAAGAAAAAAATGACCTGATGATCTGTGTGAAAGAAATGATTTTGAATACACTTTTTATTCTTTTAATAAAGAAGGATGAGGCAGTTAATTAAGGATTGTTGTAGAAACATTTACTGAAAATAATAAATTGTTGTCAAATAGTTTTAATATTTTAATCATAGTTTCATAAAAAGTAGTGGAAAATATATATTTCGTGCATTTTGTTTTTCAAGAAACCATAAAAAAATCTAAAAAATAGCGATATATAAAATATTGATTCACATTTTGAACTGATTAATTTTTATTTTTAAGAAAACTATTTTCCTGATTCTCTTACAAAAAACAAACTTTTTATAATAATTTTATCATTTTTTAAATAATTTGACTCATTTATTTATTTTATAACTGTTATCTGAAATTTTGATCATATTAGGCACTTGAAATGGTTTCATTGAACGTAAATCAAAACCACTCTGCCACAGTTTCGAAATACTTGGGAATCAAAACCGCGATTTCGATATCCTATCATTGTGGCTCAAAACTGCCGTTTAAAAATCATTGTGATTCACAACCGTAAATATTTGTGACTCAAGCAACTAAAAAAAAGATTTGAGTGATATTGCATGAATCGGAAAAGATGTTAATGAGGCGCACGCGTATATGATACCATACATAATCGAAGTTACTCGGGATATTATTAATATTAATAAACATTTTATGACGATTTTTGAGAAATCTTTTAAACTAGTGATGCTTCAATAAAATGAATAAAGAACAATTTTAAAGACCATGTTTTTCTTTATTTTCATTTTAATCTAAGATTTATAAAGAAATGGATATGTATTAAAAAATTTCAAAGTATATCATGAAAAGATAGTCCTATTTCACTGAAATATTCTAAAATTAGAATATCTGGATGTGAAAGCTATTACACTACTACTCCGGTGTGTTTATTGAAAATGATTTTTGAAAACAATTTTTTTCTTTATTTCAAGTGAAAGAATGCTAAAGAACATAATTAAAAAACGAAGGAGATATTTACTGAAGGATTAAAGCTACATAATGATCTCTAATCATCCCAGAAAATAAGTTTATAAAATGTGAAATATGTTAACATTTCCCAAATTTGTATTTTTTTTCTTTATTTTAGTCCTTTTTTATGCTTAACAACGATCGGTATTAATCAATTTATAAATAAAAAATGGATCAAGTTACTAATTTTTCAGAGTTTAGTCTTTTTTCCACCAGAAAAAAACACCAATAACATGCTAATATAGTTGAAAACATTTTTTAATGTTAAAAGTAGATGGAATTTTTATTTGAAGCAAACTGTTAATCAATAATAAATCCACTACACAAAATTTATAAAAAGGTGAATATTCGGTTAAAGGAAAATATACCGGTAGATAAAGAAATGAAGATTTCGTTCTTTATTTTGCAAGTAAGGTTTAAATATAAATAACACTTTAAAAATATTTTTAATTTGCCAATTTTTAAACATTACTGCTCTTTATAGTAATGAAATTGGAGGCATTTCAAATATTTCTTCAGAAAATATTGAAAATCTTTAACACAGTAAATAGAACATTATAAGATACTTAAAATAATCTGAATTATATCCATCAACATTTGAAGTACTAGAATATTTTGCTGAGAAATCCAACTAACTTTCAAAAAACATTTTGCTGAAACTTTTACTAATCATTAACTCTGGCGAACCAACATTTCTAAAGATGGCTAATAACCAATATTATTGAAAATTGAATTACAAAAGACAATAAAAATGTGATGGCTTTATAGAATAAATTCTCACTATAATTATGTGGCAACATTAAATTTCTTTATTATTATGCATTTTCAATAATTAAATTATGTAAACAAACATTCATATCTTTTATTTATACGGCACTTATAAGGCTACTTAAATACACGTAAAATTGCACAAAGAGAATCGCACTTTTGGCGAAAAAATTACGTCGAGCCTTTTGTCTGTAGATTTTTCATGCGTAAATACTATAATTACATTCTTTCTCTTAACCGGAAAATGTTCGGATGTGAAAAATGATTCAGTGAGAACATCAGATAAATACCACTACGTGATTTATACATTTGGTTTTTTTATGCCCAATGTTGAATATTTCAAACATACCATTTCTTTTATAAACCCGTAATTGCGATGATGCCATTTCGTTTGAGGTTCGATATAGCAAATGTGAATTCCTCTCACGATAGCAATGATGTTAATTGATTTCCCAGCTGAGTTTCTACGCTGAAATAAAGTCCACTATTCCTCACAGTTTTTTTTTCTCAACTAATATGAAAATATTTCTCTATTTAGGGAAGTATAATTATTTCAACCAATAGTTGACAGATTAATATATTTATTATTAAAGGCAAGTTAAGTAAACTTAGGCTTTTAGGCAATTAATTCCTCAAATGTTTGAGCCCAAACATGAAATTCACGTTAAAATGGCGAAACTGAATAGCATTTTGCTTTTGTTTGCTATTTTATGGTTTTTAAAAAGATCGTTATCAAGAGTTTGTAAGTTAGGCAAATGCACTCAATAGCTTTTCAAGTTATAAATACGAAGAATGATGTGTAGCACTTAATTATGCCTAATTAAGACTTGCAGTTAATACCAACGTGCAAAAGTCAAATTTAATTTCAAAAACTTTTAAAGGATAATTTTTAAACTGGAAGTTTAGGATGATTGGTATTTAATTTCGCGAATATGTTTATGAACCGTTCTAAAAGATTAAATTTATCTCTAACGCAACTCAATAATTATTTGAAAAAACAATTAGTAAAATTGATTTCATCTTATACTTTTTAAAATTAAACTTTTTTTAAAAAGAAAAAGAGAAAACTTTTTTTAAAATTAAAAAAAACACGAGAATTACTTATAAGCTCAAATTCATAAAATATGCACATTCTACTCACAATTTGGCCTTATTTTTATTACAAAGCAAATACAATTAGGAATCTACAAACGGAAAGAATAATTTATTTGCCCAAAACAAATAAATTAAAAACACTGTTTATTTTCAATAAAGAATATTTTAACTTTTGATACAGAGATGATTATTTTTAATGTTTAATGTTTTAATAATTCTTTGGGGACTTTAAAAAAAACTCCTTAGAATTTTAATTAAAATATCTAATTTTAGTTTTTTTTAGATATGTAGAGCATTATTTAAATATTTAGGGTATACATGTTGAATTATTACCTGCCGGTATCACGTTGAAAATGCACGGTATCTGCTGATCGCCAACTTTATTCTTGGCCCAACAATATAGTTTTCCAAAGTCTTTCAACGTCCGTGGTATGTAGGTTGCTGCGCTGGTGGGACCTGAACTTGTGAAAGAAAGAATGTCGTGTTGTTCGACGCTATTGTTAAAATTCCACCTGAAACTGACATCCGATGGCTCGGCATCTACGCTACAGTCAACTCGGGCAGGTTCGCCTTTGGCCACGCCGTAAACTATTTTCTGACCAGATTGGCAGACAGGAGCATCTGAGAGAAAAATAACGGAAATGCATATTTTAAATACTTTTACTGTTTCCCAAAAGTCTATTAAGAAAGGTATAAATATACCTAATTAAATATTGTTTGCATCAGTTATCTTAGTATTTTTAATGGTAGCTGTAATTTAATGCAAACCTAAGGGTCTTAATTTGGAAAATAGTTTTCTTTTCTATCACCTCTGCATACGATTATAAAACAAACCTCTTTAAAATTCATCAGCGATTTTTTTTTAAAAAAAATTAGTTTTTCTTATTTATTTTAACATTGGAACAAAAATGAATACTTTAATATAACGCATTTAAACTGATCTAATAATATTACATTATTTATTCATATACCTTTCAATCGGTCATATATTTTATTTATGCATACACTGCGGAGAAAAGAAACATTATGTGTAAAATTGATTTTTGCAAATGGTTTCTAATTTTTTAATGAAAAAGAACTGATAAGTTTGACTCTAAGAACACCTATCATCCCCCCTTTTTTATTTTCACAATTTTTACCTTTAAAATTAGAAATTTTTCCGGACTTTAAGAAAGTTAAAAAATAAATATCCGCAATAATTAAACTCTGAAAGAATGTCACTTAAAATATTTTTGCTGAAATTGTTTAAATTTAATATTTTATTTAAGAGGAATTTATTAAGAGGAATATTTATTTAAGAGAAATCTGTACAAATATTGTATAAAGACATGTGCCTTTGAAAAACAAAAGAGATTTAGAAGAAAAATGATGTAATAATGTACAAATACTAACCTGAAATAACACCCTAAGAAAAATTTTATAACCTTTGGCAGTGTAAATATATTTTTCTTACATATTTTTTGTATGGATAAAATTATGAGTTGAAATTTAGAAAAACGGAGTTTCTGTGAATTTTAATGAGAATATTGTATTAAAAAGAATATTTTTTTCTAAGCAGAAATACATTTTGTTTTTGTTTTTAATGTCTGAAAATTGTTTTTTAAGAATAGAAGATTTTGGATTTGACGCTACATTAATAACATTTTGTTCTGTGGATTAAAAACAAAATGCTCAACTGAAATAATTTAGAATTTTCTCATTTTAATCAATGTTATTAGAAATTAAGGATAGTACAAAAAAGCACAGAATTGATTATATCTGTTTATATTATTCATAATACATAATAAATGTTGTTTAAATGTATAAATATACCTAATTAAATATTGTTTGCATCAGTTATCTTATTATTTTTAATGGTAGCTGTAATTTAATGCAAACCTAAGGGTCTTAATTTGGAAAATAGTTTTCTTTTCTATCACCTCTGCATACGATTATAAAACAAACCTCTTTAAAATTCATCAGCGATTTTTTTTAAAAAAAAATTAGTTTTTCTAATTTATTTTAACATTGAAACAAAAATGATTACTTTCAAAGTAATAAAGTACAAATGACCATTCTTTTAATGTTAATTACTCTTATTATTTTATTTATAAAATTAATAATTTTGCTTCTCGTTGAAGATGAATTGTTTGATGTCTTTTGTGAATTAATCCTTTCTTGAACTTTTCTCCCGAATCATAAATAATAAAAATAAAACTTTTTTTTTGTAAATTAAGAAAGATAAAACAATGAACAAGCTCTAATTGAAATAAAAAAATGAGATGTTCTGAGCATCAAAAAACATTTCAAATGAAAGCTACTTATTTCCTTTGTTAAATTTTTAAGAAGAGGAAATGTAATTACGGTATAAGATTTTGCAGAAAAAAATTTGTATAAAGTATTTGCTCTTAAAGAAGTATTCATTTTTTTTTTCATTTCTTAAATTGAAATGAAGAATAAAATAGCAATGCATTTTGACTCTCCCAATGAAAATCTAATGATGAAGTATAAAAAATGCTTTCTTGAGAGCATTTAGAATCAAATGAATTATTTTGACTTTAATAACAATATTGTTCTGAAGATAAATTTACATATTTGCGAAACAACATTAAACATTTTAATGCATGAATTTCAGAATGGGAGTATCTTAAAATATTACATTAATATGTAATATGACTGCATTTTTTATTGAATATAATTTCAAAATTTATTTTTATGCTGGGGTAATACGCTCTCATCCATTTTTATCTTGATACCATCTTTTATTAAGGAAATATTAGCTCAGTTCTAAATAATTCGAAATTTATTTTATATACTGAAATTAAGCTTTTTTGTATACTCTACATACAAAAAAATGCTTAAAACTAAATAAAAGCATTTCATTTTTCAGCTGAACTTTGACTGAATGTAAAAAGGTTATATTGTATTAATGTATTTAATATTTAACATAGATAGTTTTATTAGTATTTTTATATTGTGATATTCTATACTTGCTTTTTTTTTAAATAATGAACATTTCTAAAAGGATTGCAATATATTTTATATTTTCTTACTTATTCAGTATTAATATTGCTCTCTGATATATTTATTATATGTACCCTTAAAAATTCAAAGAGTTGTCGTAAAATAACTTCTGTTTTACAATTAAAGCATAGAAAGGGATGTTACCAAATAATATTGCCGAATTATAAAATCAGCCTCATAAAAAAATACGAAAAGTACTAAAAGATAAATTATAAAAATAAATGTGCCAACAAAAGTAATTTGTAGATGATATTTTGGCTCTGTCGGTACCAAAATTGGCCAAGAATTACAACTAATATAGAGAAAAAACAGATTATTAAAATTATATTTATGTTTTAGCGATAAAAATTGCACATACAAAAATAAATAACATAATTTAAAAATCTCAATGAGAATAATCTTTTATTAATAAGCCTTAGGGCACCTTCAATAAACATGCAAAATTTTCACTGTGTTGGCATCGTATGGCTGAAAAATTATGTTTTTTGAGCAGGTTTAATTTCGTCGCAGTCTTTATGTATAAATTTAGGTTAACTCTGTTCGTTATTTTTATCTGTAACTATCTCCAAATAGAAACAGTTGATTTTACTTCAGCCTCATATTTTTTAAAAATATTATATTCTTTGAATTAATATCTGGCATTTATTATAAAAGCTTAAAACAGAATTTCAGATATTAATTTGTGATTGAAATTCCAATCTTATGGTATTTGTCCACAAAGACCCAATTTAGATTTATTTTTATGATATAGGTTTAAACAAATATCCATTAAGAGCTATAAACATTTATTCTATTATATCCATAAAAATTATCTTATCTGGGATAAATTCGATAAAAATTATTTTAATGAAATAAAACTAAGGATTAAGCATCAAAATGATACTATAATAATTAATAATAAAATCTTTGCATAGACATTTGTAAATACTTTTTTCCATATATGAAATTTGTCTATTTAAAATAATAGGAATATTTATTCTTTTTTATGTTAAGATGTTTATTATATACAAGTCTAGATTAAACTTGAAAGTAATTTCATATACACTAATTTAATGCTGTTTGCTTTTAATGTAATTTCATATATAATCATTGATAGTACTTTGCCTATCATTAAAAAAAGTTGGTTTAAATTGCTGCTAAAGTATAAAATATGTATTTTAAATTGATCGAAATTGTACTGATCCACTTAAGGTACAAAAGTGGATTGAAACCAATAACTCTTTTAACATATATACTATTTAAAGAATATTTATTTTAAAGCATTTTGAAATATTTATTTATTATATACTGATAATATTATCAAAGATTATACTATAAAATTACAATTTATAATTATATTATTATAATAAAAGAATTTTAACTATGCAGTAAGATCATTAACACCATACTTAATTGTTTATCATTAAACATAGATATTAATTTTTTTATATATTAACATCATATAAAAAATTGAATACTTTGTTATATGTTAAATTTTATCATATAGAAAATGTAATTTTAAGTAGACATAATAAAATATAGTTTCAAAAAAGTGCATCTTAATTATATTTCTAGGTGCTGCTTTTGAAATATGCTGGTGGTTGGTCTTTTTTAATATATATATATAAAATTACGCATGATGAAATTTTAAAAAAATGTTGTAATATAATTTATAGCAAAAATTACACTCCCTCTATTTAGAAAAATAATTGCACAGTCAAAATAATAAAGGCATTAAGAAAAAGAGCGGTCTCATATATTTTAATACTGAAGGAGGCTAATTGTAACCCAGACAAAATCGATGCTGAGAAACTGCAAGTTAGTCACATCTGGGGTAAGGAAATGATAAGTGCTTTGTTCTGTATACTAAAAGGCGTTACTTTGTCTCCGAGATATTTCTGATGTTGCTATTTATTTTCTTATTGCGGCGTAAAAAAAGTAATAATTCAACCTAATGGCCAGATCTTATGAAAAGATTTGTTTAAAGAATAAAAGCTGTCGGGTTTCTTTTCTGTAGCATTAAGTAGAAAATTTCTTCGTCATCCAGATGTTTCAGATTGTCCATTAAACAGCAGAATGTATTATAAAATGTGTTTAAGCATTTATTGAATGTCACTTAACCAATTGAGGACAAATTCATCTTAATATTTCCGTGTATTTACTACATTTGGAACTGTCATAAAATTCTGCTGATTAACGAGCCATTAATCATGAAAAGAGCTGTTAGGCATTGAGATTCCTAGTGTGAAATAGAACAATATCTTCACATTCGGCTTTAAAATATGAAGAAATTGGTTTAAAATATGAAGAATCATATTAAAGGAATTAGTACATTCCTTTAAGTTAAATATGATTTTAGATAATTTCTTAAAATATCGGAGAAAATAGTTTTCTGAATTGGAGAGTAAAAATGCATAAAATTAATAAACCAATAATTAAAAATGAATAAATGTGGGAATATCTCTGTTATGTTACACATGTGTTTTATTTGATTAGTGCTGAAATTTCAGCATTTATATAATACTTAGTGTTTTGGAAAAAATAAAATAGATATATTACAGTCTCAAAACTTTGCAATTTTTATTGTTTTGCCAAAATAATTTATTATTAGGTTATTAATTTCAAGTAAGTATTGTTGTTACTTGTGGCACTTGCCGTGGACAAGCCCCGCCTATATATTAGCATATTTTAAACCGAAGAATGAGCGTCTCTGGTTTCAAGTAGTGCCAACAAGGGACAAGAGTACTACTTTAGCTACACACTCATCACAGTCGATTGTACTGCCCCTTTTTACAGGGGGTAGGGCACAGTAACACACATCACAGATAACAACCATGCCTTAACTGGGACTCGAACCCGGCGCTCCCAGAACACGAGGAAGTCGCGCAACCTCTGTGTCAGAAAGCCGACTCAAGTAAGTATTAATCGTACGTAGCGTTACTTCTTTCAAGTGACTAGCAATCGTAAATCAATGTTATGAAAATTCATTTTTGTAATTTTAATGGCTAATTGCTCACTAGGTCGGAATTAAATTCAGAGTGTATAGTTCTCAATATAATAGGTATATAGTATATAATATTGTGTCACTACAATATAAGGCACAGAGAATCAGAAGCTAAAATCCCCCTAACATAATAATTAAAACTATCACCGTAAAACATTACTTTTATTTATAGATAGATTATAAAATGTGTACTTCAATAATATCTTCGCTTAATCTTGATTCTCTATTTGTTTTCAAGTTATTCCTTGTTTGCAGTTTTTACATTTCTGGATTAATGTTATTGAGAACAACTATTAAATATCTTTAATTTTGTTTTGACAAAACCAAGAAACTGAATAATACAAAAAAGAATAAGTTACTTACAATTTACTTTAAGATACACTTTTTCACTGTGTCCTGTTCCTTCAGAATTAGTTGCATAGCACTGATAATTCCCTGCGTGCTTCCTTTGCACCCTTTTGATTATTAGCGTGTTATTTGCGATTATCACTCCAATGTCAGGTTCATTCATCATTCTTCCATCTTCTGATAACCATCCAACATCCGCGACCCAAGGGTTCGCCTTGATCTCACAAAGAAAGCGGACGTCGCTGCCTTCACTTGCGGTCGGCTGCTTTCCGTGATCTATTTTTACACTCAGCATCACTCTAGGTATATCTAATTTAAGAAAAAGAACAGTATAAAATTATATTTAAAATCTATAATAATTTTTTTAAAAATATATTAAAGTACTTTTAAAACATTAGCAAATGATTTCACAATGAACGTATTTTCTAACAGATTATTTTTGACATGTCCAAATTGAAAATGAATGTAATTTAGAATGCATTAAAAAAATTCTATTTTACAATTAAGCTACTTTTATTTATGCATTGCTTTAAAAGAGCGAGATTAAGAAATGTCAACATTTTCCTATGAATATCGATACTTATACCTCGTGAATGTAGATTGTCGGTTAAATGAATATGTATATTTCTCGGGGAATGTCTACGTCTTCGAAATTTCTCTTTCACAATAATAAACACACCATAGTATATCAAGAATGCTAAATAAGCTAAATGATGCCAAAAGTGATAAACGATTAAACGAATCAGAGATAAAATATTGTTATTGAGTACTGCATCTAAAGAATGCCTAAAATACCCATGTGCCATTTAGGAGCATATCATTTTAAAAAAAATCTTTTTCACTTTCCATTCTTTCTGTGCATCCCAGCCTTCGTAAACTCTTGTTTGAAAACAATTTTAACAATATATATTGGTAATTTTATCATAAAGTTTCAGTTACTCATAAATATACTCATTATCAGTAACTCATACATATACTCATTATCAGTAACTCAAATATACTCATTATCAGTAACTCATGAGTACTCGTTATCAGTAACTCATAAGATATAGATACAAGTGGTAAAGGTTGTAACATTCATCGATTACATGTGACCTATTTATCAATGAAATAAGAGGAATAGAGCCTACAATAGCAAGTGACATATTTTTACAGAATTCAAAATTGCTTTAAATTCTCTAAAGATTTTTTTAACTTTACAATCAAAGTTTTTGAAGCATTTTTTTTAATGCTTTTCTCTTCAATGGAAAATGCAAGATTTCATTTCGTATTATGCATTATTAGTTATGTTTAAATCATTAATTCAAATTAACATAAAAAATTTTGAAACAAGGGAATTCTATTTTTTATTTTAAACAAATAATTTGAAAATGTTGATGTATTGATGTTGTATACATTAAATGAGTTTTAAAAGTATTTAAAAAAGAACTTTATATTTGAAGAAGAAAAATATTTTTAATCAATCAGACTCAAACTGATAATCCTTTTTAATTGTTTTTGTTGAGCGAAGGATAATAGTTTTTCTCATTCTTATTAAGTATTTAATTCCCGCAACAAACAATTTTTTTAAACAAAATTTACAAGCACATTTTTTATTATAAAAAATATTAAAAGCTGAAATTAGGAGAGAATTTGTCAGAATAAATTGTAGCATACAAACCACTTTATTTTATCAAAAACATTCTTAAAAGTAAAAAAAAAAGCTGTCATTAATGCTGTCCTGATTTTATCCAAAATTTATGCTAATATGCTGATTTAACAGGAACATTAGGAGAAAAAGATTTTAATCATCTAAATATCAGAAGGAAAATATTTTAAAATGAAATCAAAATTTAAAGATTTTATTCATTCACATTTTATTTTAAGCTAATTCTGTCACATTAATAAAATAAAAATTGATCGGTTAATAGAAATATTTCTATTAATATAAATCTCACTTAATGATAAGGAAATAAAGCAAAGCTCCTTATTAATTAGAATATGATCCTTTATAATTAGATTTAGATAAAATATTTGGTAAAATATTCTTGATGAATAAATGTATCCGTTCTCTATAATTAACTGCTTTAATAGCTCCCTAAAAATAACAGCAGAATTTTAATGCATTCCGTCAACTAGAGAAAATTACTAAAAAAACAATTTGTATGCACACCTTGCACTGTAATCGAATTAACTGAAATCAATGAAGAGCCGCGAACAATCCATTGGCACGATCCCCCCCCCCGAATATACTCAGGATCCGAAATTAATATTCATACTCTGTAGCAATTCGCTACTCTTAATGCTTACTTCTCGAAGCAAACACGAAATTGAGAAAGGAGGGAAAAACGAAGCAAAAATCAAAACAAGACAAAGAAGAAGAATCAGAGATGTAAAAAGAAAAGTGAAACTTTTTTTAAGCCTTTAACTTCCTCGGCAAATCGATCAGGATTCTGAAACATCTGTAAAGCATAAATTTACGAGTGCTCCAATTTAAATTTAAACGCACTTTCTCCGAGCCTCGAATCCATTAGCGTATCAGGCGTAGGGTGGCTCCGAGTGGAAGGCTCAAATCCTTCTTCCTTAGCAGTGCGAGCGCAAAAATGGATATTTAATTAATACCAGGGCAGTCACGTGGAATGCAGGGAAATTTGCAATTCATGACCGATCTGCAACAGCAGCACGGGTTTATTTTTTTCCATACTACTATCCCTCCCAATCCCTTCGCTCGTTCCTTTCCTTATCCTTTCTTGTTTTCATTTTCTTCTACTCGAATGGTTGATTGGTAAAAATATGATTACGCTGCAGAACAAGTTAACAGAGGGAGCCGGGCTATCTCCGCCAAGAAGGGCAACTTCCAGCAGCTGCTCCATTGTGTTCATCCCCTTCTCTATCTGTTTTTTCTTTTTCTTCTTTCTATTATTATTATTATGAGTTTAAAGAATTTTCTTCGATGAATTGTAACCCACCGTAGCGTCTCTTATGAGATGAATAATAACGGGATTGACTCGCAAGAATGAGGTATTTAAGAACGGAAATTAGTTTTCGATTGGGACCGGGGTCGACGTAATATGATCACTGAATGAGGGAGCAAAATCGGTCTTTTTGTTGTTTTGAACCCCTTATGGGAAATGCTGGTTGTGCATTGTTTGTCTTAATTACTTATCGGCGATTGTGGAACAAACACATCCAATAAAGTGCAAATCCAATGAGAAAGTAATTTGAGAATAAATAAAAGATCCCATGTTCGTGCAATTGGAATGATAGTTTAAATCTCCTTTCATACTTCTTTATTTTCTATAGATTGAAGGAATCCGATGTTAAAATGCAAAAGAATATGGATATAACAGATTAAAAGAATATAAAACTTTACTCCAAATCAATTTAATATTTAAGTACAGGGTATGAAAAAATTTAAATAGACATTTATGGAAAAAAACTTGGATAATCGTACATTTCGCTGCAATGACAAATATTCTCTCCCATTTTCCAATTTTTTTTATTATGCCATGGAAATTGGAGGTAAAACACAAAATAAAGAAATAACAGACTGAAATAATATTTAATTTTATTTTATATTTAAGTCAAGGGCATGAAAAGAATTTAAATTGGCAACTGCCGAAAAAAATTTGGATAATCGTATTCATTGCTGTGGTGACAAAAAACCCTCTTACCTTCCATTTCCTCGTCTTATGTCACAAAAATTGGTGCTTAAATATATTTACGCAACAATAACTTATTAGTTTAAAGCATAGAAAATTCAATGCCCCTTATTTTAAATAGCTCAAGTATCTGGAAAATTCAGCTACCTAAAATAAAATATTTAATTTTCCACCCGGACACTGCTGATTAAAGGAGCCTGCAAGAAGCTTTTATTTAATCAGCTCGTCAAGAAAGCTTTAAAATATAATAATTTTGTTCGAAGTGTAAACAGAATTTTGAAAACGGAGCTAACAATGTTATAGTTCAGAAATGAAGGACAAACTCAATAAGAAATTTATCAGAATTTTTCGCAAGAGTGCCCTAGAATTGATAACATAGAAAAATCTAAACAGTATACAATGGCTAATTTCATTGAGTTTACCCTCTAAATTTAAGATGATGACTATTTAATAAAAATTAAATGCAAAAAAAATAATGCTACGATTAAGAAATTTTGTATTTTATATTTAATGTTTGCATATAATTTGAATCTTAAAATGTCTTGCTTTTATTGTGATTTCATAATATTTAAATAAAAACAATCCATATTTACATATTTTTTGAACAATAAATGATTTTCATAAACAGTATTAAAACTAGAATATAATTAATTTAGCCTGATCCTTTCAAGATAAATGCAGGAAAATTTAATGGGTGTTAGGATATGGGAAGGATTTTTAAACCTCGCAAATAAAAATTTTATTCTTTAGGAGATAAGAACTTATTCAAACATCAGTTCAACTTCTATGCCTGAAAAGTTGTTTCTTAGCCTTAATTACAATCAAAAAAATTAAGAATAAATTTTAGTTTAAAGTAATTTGTTTCAGTCTCAAAATCAGTATATATGATTTACATCATTAAGCTAAATATTGATGATATTAAAACCCTCTCGATGCCAGCCGGGCGGTTTCGGGTCGTCGTCGGTTTGGGGCGTTAGCTTGCGTTTTAGGGCAGAAGGGTTTTAAAATCGGCTGCTGTGTTAGGCACTGCAGGAGATTCGTTATATCACTGGCGAGCTAGGCTTTTTCACAGAAGGTTCCCCCGTGCCTTAAGTCGGTAGGGGTGGGGAGGGATTCACAAAATAGGTTGTTTACACGTATGTTGTGTTTTGAAAGGGCTTTAAGTTTCTATTTTCACGTGTTGCTATCTCAAAATTGGTAAGATTTTATGGCTACTTATAAAGAAGTTTTCCACAGAGGTTCTGTGTTAACAATGAATGATATGTAAGCATTCCAAAGCTTAATTTTTTTTCTTCGAACAAACATCATGAGCTCGTTTTAAATATTAATACTACTATAAAGGAAAACGGGCAGCGACTCTTGCTACGGTGGAGGGCAATCGTTTTATATTTCTAGCTACTAAGTCTATCATGAAACGGTCGTCAGAAGTTTAGATGCCAGGGACAAATGACGTCTTTCAAACAGCATTACCCCCCCCAAAGTGATTTTTCTTTTCCCCTCCTTTTTAAAGTAAGATAAGCTATATAAATGGTGCGTTCCTTGCACGAATGCCATTCTGCAAATTTTTCTTCAGTTATGAATTTCTACTCTTTATTATACAAATTATGAATCGTTTTTTATCAGAGTAATTTTTAATTAAAACAATTTTACTTTTTTAAATTAAAACAATTTTACCTGCTACTAATGGAGTGACAATGATCTGTTAAACGAAGATGATGGTTGCCCCAAAAATAATATTTTAGCTGTTTTGATGCTTTACATTTTCTCGAATTTCATTTAATTTTCTTGCTTCATTGCAAAATGAAGTTTTAAAACCATCCCATCTATTTCCTGCTTTATTTTGATGTAACAAAATATTAAGCAGTAACATATGTCATTTTATCTACTATTGACAAGCGATTGTATTAATGACATTTTAACAGTTTTATGAAAAATAAGTTTTTTTTAGTTGTAGATTTTCTAACTTTTATTTTAAATGATTGAAAAGTGATTTATTAAAAATTTGTGCGTGATACACCCATGCGTAAATTTATGGAAGCTTAATATGAAACGTTCGTTCTAAAATTCCTTTTATTTCATTGTAATTAGATCTTGTCTTAACAATACTAAAGAAAACTTAAATAACATTTTAAAATCCGAAATTATGCTTGAAAAATTTTGCATGACGGTTTATACCAAAAAAGTAATATTTATGATGAACTAAAGTAAAATGCTCAGTCTAGAAACTTAAGGAATGTGTTTGCGATGTATATTTCACTGAGTAATTTTTTTCCTCATTTTATTGAAAAAAATGTTATTTGATTTATCGAATCGCTTGTATCGATGAGATAGAAATATTTTTGGAATGTATATTTATCTCACACTCCTTTTCGATTATTTAAGCAGAAACAAGAATGTATAAGCTTTCGGAAACAAAATATGAAAACATTTTTAAAAATTTAATTGATTACGATCCAAAATTCAAAAAAATGTTTTATATTCAAAAATTTAATGAGAGTAACAATATACATTAAATAAAGGTAATACTAACGGCAATAAATAAAAGAATTCTTAACTGAATGTTAAAAGAACATATTTTAGAAGTGTCTTTCAAAAGGCGCTTGTTTTCACAATTTTTTTTATTCAAGGCATGCCTTTATTTCAATATTAAATAAAGATTTAAAACATTAACTCATTTGTCACTGAATTGCATTGACATCTGTACCATGTAAAATTATCCTAATTGCATTCATTTATACAATATACACGTCAAATACTATTATAATGTAAAAGAAAATACATTCTAATATCTGTATTATTATTTAATTTTGACAAAACAATATTGTATTAATATTTTAAAAGTATATCGGGGAATATTAAACAAAAATGTAAAGATGTTTTTGAAATTGACATTAATGCCAGTTTTTATTTCAATGGTTTGAAATGTAATATAAAATTTTTAAAAAGCTAGTTTCGAAATTATATTATAAAAAGTTTATCAAATATTTGGTGATGAAAAAAATAGCCCATAAAGTCGATGAACGAAACTTTTCAGGGCTAAAAAGTATCAACACATTAGAACACTTCGACCGGTTGAAAATGCAACTCCTTGTCGGAAAACCGCAAAGCAATTGCTCAAAGGGGAGCTGTGACAGATTTATTACTTCGGACCCCAGGAAGTAACTGCCCCTCAGCTTGGAAGAGCCCATGTCGTCCAGAGACACCCGAGAATGTCTGGATGTTAAAGGGAGTGCCTCTTGAAAAGGGCTTGGAGGTTAAAGAGTTAAAGCAAACTTTCTATTATTTATAAACAAATATGCGTTAATTTTTTAAAAATTAATGGTTTGTAAAATCTTCTCAATAGAGGAATTAAAATGCCAAAATCGAATTAAATTTAGCTCCTAAAATTTCTGTGTCAAGGTAATTAAGATTTACAATTTTACAGTTACTGTTTAAAAATTAATAAGAAATATTTATATACATTTTAAAATTATTTGATAAAATATTCTTTATTGATTGTGATTATTAAATTATTCGTAAAAAGCAAAACTGAATTTTTTTTTTTTGCTTAAAGAAAATTACTAAGTAAATATTTTAAAAGATTATATCAATGAGTACTCCGGGGTTTTAGATCATTTACTGATGTAATACTTTATAAGATATTATAGTTAAATTTATGAAAAGTTAATGCTAGAAAAATATTAAAAAATTTTTGTTATTGAAACTTCGAATCTTTCAAAAATTTCTTTCAAACAGAAGAAAATAATTTATTATTTTTTTTCTTCTAGTTTAAAAAGTTTTTGAAGAAACTTATTCTACTTCTGTAAGAATGCTAAAGAAAGCTTACTTTAATAGTTTCATTAGTTCACTGACTGCTGTCTCCATGGAAATGATTTTTCGAAAAACTTTCAATCATATTACTCTTCTTTTTAATTGCCTAGTTCTCTTTCTAAGTATTTTATTTTACCTTTAATTTTTTAAAGCTTTTACCTTTTTGCTCCAAACATTGATTTGTATTTTTTTTTACTTAACATTCTTATTTTCGTGTTACTTTCTTTTACAGAAGTAAGAAAAAAAAATCATTTTGACTAAACATGTTAACATTTTTTATTATTTTCAGTTCTTAAAAATTGAATAAATTTATCTCTTCAGAAATTTTTTTGTTATGCTAAGATATCTGATATTTCAACATTCAAAACATTTTCTATCATGTTTATTTTTTTTAAACACTTAAAGAGAGGTAGGTATAAGCATTTCAAATATTCCTAATTACAAAGGACGAAACCAACATATTTATGTTTAAAAATAAATAAGTTACAAGAAAGTTGATCAAAAAGCTAACTTCTGGTATCTAAATTTGTTCTAAGAATAGAAACAAAATTCAATGCAAAATCTAGCATGGTTGATAATATCTTTAAATATAGTTTCAAGGATCGAAGGAAACTAGATTTATGTTAGTATGATATGGAAATCTGGAGGGAGAATTGCTACCCATTTTTCTTTCCTATTTAAGTGACAATATTTCGTAATTTTCTTGCTTAAATCTTAAGCAGTATTTAAGAATAAAAGATAATTATTTGACATAGAAAGAATAATCAAAACAAATTCTACATCAAGACAGGAAAAACTATTCTTTTAATAATAAAAACGTACCAATTTCAATCAAGAATTTTGATTAATTATATTTTAGGGTTAAAATTGAAAAAAAAAATAATGGCAAAATCAATAAAAAAAGAACGCGCATAGGATTAAATCTTGAGTTTATATTTAAATTTTGTAAGAATATAAAATGTTATGAAATGGTGATCATATAGGTAAAGGAGTTAACCATATTTATGCTATATTAATTGCTTAAATAATGTAAATTTTAATGAAAAAATCGAGAATTGAATTGAATTTTCATTAGAGAAATAATATAAATACTGTTATTTAATACGTTCAATACCATAATTTATACCTATGATCCGGATCATCTATCTACTTACATGAATGTCTTCTTTGCTAAGTATTAATTGTAGAAGAGAAATGCGATTCAATTAAAAGTATATGTAAATCATATGAAATTCAGATGGTAGCCAATATGTTGAATATTATAGGAAACGAACAGAATACATATTTGAAGTTCTATAGATGTTCTCTATAATATAGGATATTAATTCTTATTGTCTTCACAACATTGGTTTCACTACATTGGTAATTATTTACTAGAGTTAAATAAATAAAGTATCATTTATTTCATATTACTAAATTTAAATATAAATAGTCTATTATTTCAAAAATTAATTTCTATTTCAAAGCAAATTAAGTCATTATAAAATAATTCAAAATGAAGCAAAGGCACTTACAGGATACATTCAGAGTCCACCCGTCTTCAACAGGCTGACCAGGGAGCATGGGATTTTCCGCTCTGCAACTTAAGTATTTATTGTTGTGATCGCTTGTGGGCCACAAGTTTAAGATGCTTGTGGTTTTGTTTCGATCCGGAGAGAAGCTCTCGGACGTATTGGTGAGTTGTGTCGTGCCTATCCACCAAGATATCCGGGCTGCCGGACGAGAACCTGTGGATGTGCATTCCAATTCTGCTCTTCGTCCAGCTGAAAGGGTTCGTCTCAAGGATGTTATGCGAGCTTCAATGGGTTTTACTGGAGAAGAAAAAGAAAAGAAAAATGTATTTTTAATATAAAGGTTTCTTAATTTTTTTAAAAATTATAAATAATATTATAATAAACAAAATTACTCATTAAAAAATCTTTATTATGTAAGTGATAACATTTTATTTCTCTGAAAATTAATTATACAAAGTGTGTATTTATCTTAGTTTTGGGAATCACAAGTTAATAAAAAGAAAAGTTGTATGTAAGAAAAACGTGATAAAAAATATTATAAAACAATAGATAGAATAAAATGCAAACTGCAAGCCCTAAGAAATACAACACAAAAATTTTATAAATGTCATTAAATTGATAAAGGTGATTAGCAAACCTCAGAACAATTTTTAATCCTTGATGGATAGAAATTCATTCCCTAGTCATTTTTTTACTAGTTATAATCTTAAATTTATCATCTGAACCATGTACCTAATAAATTCGAATTCCTTTCTTGGAAAAGTGAACACTTACATAGAATCAAATAGGAGATATGGCACTATTTTCTAATAAAAATCATGCCACTATTTCCTGAGGTATTGCGCTACACATGTATCTCTTCAGGCCTTTTTTAAAAATCTCCAGTATTTTGGGGTATGTGAGGCCGAACTCACAATGCTTTTCTGTTAAATTCAAAAGTTTGATGCCAATATCGCAACATATTACCCACTTATTGAAAATCATCGCAAACTTCAATAATTTTAAGCTGAATTTCAAGCGTAAAACATCAATCCAGCCTGAAAGAAAAATATTATGAATCGTTGTTCATTCATATATCGTTTTTTGAAGAATATTGCCATTCGGTTTGATACGAAAATCTTAAACCAGGATTAGATTTATGTGTTCCTCCATTGAGGAAAAAAATATTTTTTTTTAAATTCTTTAATTTAAAGAAATACTTCTCAAGACATTGATTTCATTAATCTTTGATCGTATAAATTAACTCTTTATGAATTGAAAATATGCAGAAAGTATAAATAGCATGACTAAATGAATTTTTAAAAAAATGCTTTGAATGCCTATTTTTAGAATTTTACTCCATGTCCTTTTTTGCAAACTCAATTTCACCTGAAAATCTTTTGAATTAGCTTGATAATAAAAGTTATGTAATGTGTTGAAATCCTGTTCAAAAATTAAGTTAATCTAATTATATATAAATTTTATTAAATCTGCAGACTAAAAATGAATTAATCGATACTTTAAGAGAACTGTTGTAGAAGAATTTAGGTAGAGAAACAGCCAGCTACTCTTCCATTATTAATTTCAATAATTGCACTCTTCCAATAGATGATTGCCAAAAGCAGAAGAAAATTATATAGAATTATAGTGAATGAATATAAAGTTATTTGAGATTGTCGAAATTCTAATTTCTCAAACTTAATATGTAACATTTAAATATAGATTGATGTTTAGCATACTTGCAAATTTTAGTTTGATTGCTGGCTTTCTTGCAGAAATTTTTTTTTAAAAAAACAAGGTTTTAAAAAATTGTTCCAGAATGAAACTACTACACAAATTCTGCAGCTACTAATGCTGTTTCATTATTGTACTTCAACGGGTTTCTTGACTTGACGCCAAGATAATTTTGGTTTAATGCCAGTCTAATTACCCAGTTGCTGGTCGCCACATTAGTTATGCTTACCCTTCCACATCGTAAGTTTTCTTTATTAATTCCATCACTGTCCGTTGCATGACAAATGAAAACCATTTTATCGCTACAAAGCAGGCAACTTTCGGTGACCTTCCTACCTTTCGATTTCCTTTTAACCTCCAAGTGCCTTTCTTTCATTGCGGATGTAAATTAAATCCATATGGTCATTCATTTTAATTTATTGTTTTACATCGCACCATAAATATTACAGTTCTGTTTCAATTAAAAATGTATAAAGAAGAGATAAACTGTTTTGTTTATTTTTAATTAATTTTTGGATAATTAGAGATAGCATTAATACCAAAATTGCATTTTAAGGTGGGTTTTTCTTCTATTAAAAGATAGAGGAATAGGACAACATCTTATCTTTAAACGTCCTATTCGCATTCTCACTAATAGCAAATCTAACATTGACATATGTGGCGAATGCGGAAGCTACAATAGAGAAGTAAGTATAGGGTAAAATTAAGATTAATGTGTATATCTTCTTTTCGTTATTTTCAGATTTATTGTAGACCTGTATATAGATAAAATAACATTTTATTGCTTAAACCTGTACATAGATAAAATATTATTTTGTTACTGAAACCTGTACATCAAAAAAGAAAGTTACATTTTTTTCATCCTATTTTCAATAATGTGTTGTATCTTACAATAAAGAAGCATTTTCAATGCCCTATGTATTTTCCCTGTCTCGAAAGAGCTAACAAAATTAGTCACTTTGCATAATCCTTCTTTTAAGTAGCTAAAAAGACAATTAATAGAGAGGTATCCACTACATTTAAAATTCAGAACTTTAGAATTGAACAAAAGATTCACCAATTTATTCTGTTGAGAGCTATTCAACATCTAATATATTTTTTAATCTTGAAATTCAGTAAATGCCCTTGAGGTTTATAATTCAAAAATGTAGCTAATAGTACCAGAAAATAAAGATTTATCTCGGAATTATTGCCGCAAGCAATTTATGTGATATTATATGACAACGTGAAAGAGTCAACATTTGTTATGTAGTTTATCTCTATTGTTTCTTTGACATTATTTTAGTTCCTCATCAGTATAGTATAGTATGTAATAATGATACAGTAAGTTAACAAAACGTTACTCTAAATGGCATATCACAGGATGCAAAAATAATAGTTTGTCAATATATGGTATTTAATGGCCGTCTCTCAATAAAGCACAGCATTTCAAAGAGTTTTTCCTGTGAATAAATTTTATATATATATATATATATATATATATATATATATATCCATCCTTGATGAATTATTTTTTCTTGCTAATTGTCTTACCCATCTGCTTAATATCCCTTTATTACTCTGTTTTATTAAACATTTAAATTTAGAAATTTAAGGATATTTAATAAATTTCGTGTTATATTTGAATCGAATAGTACTTTCTGAACAATATTATAAATCATTATCTCTGAAATTCGGATGCGTAAGTCAAATTGCAAAGGAAGATTTTAAATAAAAACTTTGATACTATTTTTAGTTTCTGAAAAATGAATTTAAAACTTTAGCACAAATTAGCACAACCACCATAATATTTGAAAAAAATATCAAGATATGAAAATTTATCTTACAATTGAGATTTATCTTGACAGAAGTGGCAACAGCTACTGTGGCGTTGTTATTGTTGGCATTGCACGTGAGTACCATCAACAAATCCGACCTCTGAAGGACGGAAATGACCAGATCATTTCTGACAACTCCGTCTGGTAAGGTTTCGAATGTGTCGTCCAATAGCGTCGAGCCTCTCCACCACGTCACCGTTGGAGGAGGATATCCTGTTAAATGAATTTAAAGGCAATTATAAGAGTGGTTATCAAATTATCAACATATGTATTGAACTAAATTCACATTTTCAAAAAAAAAATGATTTGTAAACATTTTCACAGACAAATCAAGCTTACTCAGTTCAAGAAGCAAAACACTCGAAATGATTTTTTTTTTCATTTTATTATTTAATTATTAATTCTAAATTTAAATGCTAGTTTAAAAATTTATCTGAGAAAACAGCTGTATCAAATTTTTACTAAGTGTTATTAAAAGGAAGAATAGTTTTGAATTTTGGCGCTATTTATATCCTTTAAATTTTTATCTAATTTGAAATTTGTATTAAAAATTGATTGTAGAACCATTATTAACTTTTAATGAATAGCATTTAAGCATAATGAAAAGTATGAAAAAGTCCAATATTGATTTTTATCATAAAATAAATTTATTTTAATGTTCACATTTTATTATTTACAAGTATTATATGACATAAAGCAGAAGATATATCATATAATATTTTTAAGCAGAAAATGTATTAACACGAAAGAAAAAACTATTTTTATTCGTATTTTAAATCCTGGAATTTAATAAGGAGATTTCAATTTAACGAAAGCAATAAAATTTAACTCAAATAGGGATAGCATGTAATATCTATATAGTAAAAAATAATAACACAATTTTTTTTCATTGCATTATAAATAATATATGAATAACGTAAAGTGAAAGCATTCCAGTGTTAAACATTTTACATTGACTGAAACGTTTCTTTCATATTCGGCTTAAATTTCTAATGGTTTTCAGCACATTTGAAGAAGTGCAAAATATTATTTAAATCCTATTAGAAACAATATATGCTCCTTACATATTAGGAGAAACCTCTAGTATTAACCTTTAAATATTAAAAGATGATGAAAAAAGAGGCCTTTGAACACTTATTTTAGAAATAGAATGCTATATATATATATATATATATATATATATATATATATATATATATATATATATATATATATATATAATTTTGTAAAGTAAAACCTTCGAAAAATATCAAATGTTCTTTATTACAATTTAATACTGTATGTCTTATAACTACATTAGTTATGAGTAACATATGATTAAACATTTCAGTTTTATCATTATAATAATGTGATTTGTTGTTTTCTTTCCGAAATGTTAGATTCTTTTATGGGTCATAAGAATTAAACAAATTTTATTTCTGATTTAGAGTTTTGATGTTTTATTTTAAATTCACATTCTTAGTATATTTAATGATACTAATTGCTATTTTAAGGTGTTTTGCGTTGACAAAAGCTTATGAAGTTGGACTATTCTAAATTTATTTTCTTGGTTTATGCTGTTCAGAGTTAAAATATACTCGTAGAGCACATTTTTATAATTTAGTTTATAATTTTTATCATAAAACTCAGCCCAGAAGCCATAGCCAGAAGTTAAGATACACCGTACCAGACACAATACCCAGAAGATACTATCACAAAGCAAATAGAACCCCATTAAAAACACGCGTTTAAATAATGAGTTAATGTTTACTTAAAATTTCGGCAAAGATAATTTTTATATTTATAATAAATCTTTTCCCATTCTTAGTAATTTCTTAACGTCGATCAAGCAAGGAGCATTAAATCAGAATGAGTTGCTCATCAAAATGGAATATTGATGTTCAACAATTCTGCCGTTTTTAAGAAACTCGTATCTTACCTTTATTTATAATGGAAAAATGCGCTAGAAAACCTTAATTCATAACTTCAAAGTACTTTCTGTCTTTTTAATAATTTAAACTAGCATTAAAATAACTTCACAATGTTCCTTAATTATGATTTCTAATATGATCTTAAAAAATTTTTTTTTACAAAAATTAATTGTTTTTCGAATAAATTTAAAAAAGATTAATATTTTAAAAGTTATTAAAAATGAATAATTAGAAATAAATTTTCAATCAAAGAAACGTGTAACAACAATAAATAAAAGAACTATGTATAAAACTTAAGGGAAAAATAAAAAATCAATGTAAACAAGTTCCAAGAGGAAAAACATTTATTTTTCTGTTGCTCCTGTTTGCTTGAAGTTATTTTTAGAAAATAAGATGGAAGTAACTGTATCTGATTTTTCAACAGAATTTCAAAACAAAAAGGGAAGTAATTTGGCCATTGTATATAGAACTTTAAAAAAAAGAGCTACATCTACTTACTTAGCAGCTCTGAATTATTAAATGAAAACACTGAAATATATCAATGTGAATAGAAGCATCAAATGAATAAAAAAGCATTTGTTACAATGAGAAATAGCAACCCATTGGTTTACAAATATAAAAAAAAACTTTGTAAATATATGAAACTACAATATACAAGGCAAGGAAATTTTATGCCTTAGTAATTAATATAGGTTAAAAAGAAGTTAGAAAAAAATTATGAAAATTTGTATTTCCTGCTCATATATTTCCTTTCATGTAAAAATAAATTACTGTTGAATAAATGAACTGAGTTCAGTATTTTTGTAAGTTAATTTAAACACAGAAAATTAACTATTACTAAACAACATTTGCATATGAAAGACGCCCAGGAAAAGATGAAATGAAAATTTCTGGGTGTAATTTGAAACAGGTTTCTCATTTTCTTTTTAGATCCATGAATTCTATTTAATATGGAAGAATAAATTTGATTGGATTCAAAAAGTAAAACTAAAATAAAAGGTAAATTTTTCAGTCGCTCTACTTTATTTTAAACTAAATGTAATTTCTTGGTTAAAAGCATATGCAAAAAGAAATAAATCCAAAGTGTGTGTGTATATTTATCCAATTTATTATATATGCACACACATGCGTGCGCACAACCATTCAACCTAAATAGCCACACAGATAATCACACATACATATACGTCTCACATAAATAGCATTGCAAAAGTGATAAATATATGTTTTATATTACACATAATATATATTTTTTAAATAAAATCTTTTAAAAAAGAATATGATAATTTTGGAAATTTTCTTCAAAATCTAAGCCATTTTAATGTATATTCATCACAATATTCATCATTTTATTTCTTTTATTTTACAGAATACAGATGTTATATTTATAGGTTTTTACAATAACTGCTATATGTAACTGCTACAATGCTATACGTTTTAATAACTGCTACAATGTTATATGTTTTTAAAATAACATATCAACTCACAATAATATAAAACTGGTTGAGATACGTTTAATTCAGAATTGCTCTTTGAAAATTAAAATAGTTTATTGGCATAGAAATTGAGTTAAGGTAAGTCGAATTATTTCCGCCAAGAAGTATCTTAAAAGGTAGTTGCACTTAAAATTGAACGATTATATATAAATAGATTTATAGATAAATAAATTTAAAAAAGTTACGTTTTAAATGTATTTCTTAATAGAGATTACTCAATTTACAAATAAAGCTTGATAAGTTCATGGTATTTGATATAAAACTTTTTGGATTGATTTGAAATGATGATTGGTTGAAAATGAAAGAAACTTTCATATAGATGAACTTAATGTGGATGAAAATAATAAAAGCATTCTAAATTTGAATCTGAGTGGAAATACATCTATGTTTTGGAAGGAAGATTGCATCGGCGTTCTTATTTAGTTTTGACATTTTTTTTCTTTGACAAGTTGTTCCATTAAATTGTTTCGATATCCTAGAAAGATTTTATGGAATGAAAATAAAATAATTGAGCTACTTTAGGGCAACAAAATGAGACTTCATTTTTTTTTACCATAGCAGTCAGAATCTACGATGTGGAATAATTTGGAATATATCTGTTACCTTGTTTTGATTCTGTCTCTATCATTTTGTGATAAGGAAAAATTTAATTTAATGAAAGATTTTTTCTGTTGAACTGTTGCTCCATTCCTCCTCCCAAAATTCACATGATATATTTCATGACATTTTTGTAAGATCATCTAGAATTTAGATATTGTAGAAAGTTCATATAATATTACCTCTAGGCTAATGAACTTGGGGTCTCACTGCCTTTGGAACTACATACCTGAAACTCGGCTGAAGTTATCGGAGTAGAATGAAATTGGTGACTTTAATGGCAAAACAGAAATTAGAAGGTTAAATCCAAAATGAAAAAAATCTATATTGTCTTTGAATTTCGGCAAAGAACAAAATATTCTTCAGGAATTTTATTTGACATTTGTTGGAGAAATTTTTTGATAGGTTGAAACTTCTTAAATAATATTTGTACTAAGCTATTCTTTTTTTTGTGTCTGTACAACTTCACTGTTTTGCAAGTTGTAATAAAAGGGCATGTGAAGAAGGGGTGGATAGTACCGGACATGTTGGTGCACGGATTATGATTTACCACCCTCCTCATAATTTGGTTTAGAATGTCTGCCTTATCACCAAACAGACCCTTTATGTCTAAGTCTATACAAGATCAGAAGTAGAAATTTATTGTTATTTAGAACTGAGCTGTGAAAGAAGAACTGATATAAATTCAGATATTAAGCATTCCCTTCAAAATTCTCCTTTCTGTATAGAACCGCCCGCCCCCGTCACCGCTGGATACAGCAGAAATAGCAGGATCTGGTGGGGCCAACACACCTCGAAGGTGTTGTTAGGAATGTTGCTGGCAGCGAAATCTCTTTCAGAATACCGTTGGAATTAGGGTAGACAAACGTTGCTACAGGAGATATGGAACCACGATTGTTACTTTAAAACTGGCGAATGTTTCTAGTTTATGTTTGCTGACGAGATCACTTGACGCAGCGATCAAACAAGATCTCCAGAACAAGGCGAAAGAAATTCGTCCTGTATATATATAATAGTAAAATGCTTTTAGATTTTAATCACCATTCCTGACAAAAAGAGCTTTAATGAGCTTTTGATGTAAAAGATATCCTAATGTTGAGTCATAGCTAAATTGAATTTTTTAAAATAAATTTGTAAAATAAAAATCTATAAATTTTGACTTTATTGTTTAAAATTACTCCATGAACCATCTTGGTTGAATAGAAAGACAGTTTAGTGAGACGACTTTGATTTGTACCTCTATTGTCCATGTCTTTGAAAATGAAGGCATCCCTTTTAAGCTGATTCACTACTATTTCATATTTTTAAATCATTGTTGCTCTGTCAAAATGATGAAATGATCTTCATTCATTTTGCCTCGTCTTAGGAAACATCGTATTTTATGTTAATAGTTAATTATTCATGAGAAGTATGTAATATTTTCTGATAATTTTGAATAGAGTAAAAGGAAAACGAAACTAATTAGCTAATTTTAAACTAGGAAGAAGTTTAAAAGTTAAAAAAATAATAATTTGGAAAATAATTATATTTTTTGATAAATAGGATCTAACATTTATTTTGAAAATTCTTCTAATTTGATGTACCTGGATTACTTTAATAGATAAAAAGCTTAATATTTCCAAGGCAGTAGTTTCTCATCAAAATTGTCTTTTATTTTAACAAAGGAATGATAATGTAATAGATAATGATAAAAATGCCGTTTTTCATATAAAGACGAGAAAATCGCATTGTTTCCAATATTTTTAATGAATTTATATAAATATTAACACCGCTTTATAAACAAGGAATACGATTAAGTCCGTTTGATCATCAAAGGATCCCCCCCCCCCCATGTAAACCCTTGAATTCATGAATGGATACTACATTTATGCTTAGCAGAACTGGAAAAATTTGCATACTTTTCCTTTGGAATATCATTGAACTCAAGCAAAGAAAAACAAAAAAAAATAATTTTCATCTTTTTCCATAACTTATCATTAAACTGAATTTCCCTTTTTATTTTCAAATGAGAATGAAACTTATTACTAGAAGAAATATAAATAACAGAATAATATATAATTCAGATTTTCACTACAAGTTTTCCCCATTTTCTGTGTAATGATTTCTGATGATATATTTTTAGAATAACATAGCGTTTTTGCTAATATAGAAAGTTAAAAAAATCTGTTGATCTAAATATTAAAAAAATCTCTGGAAACAATGTTTTATTCAATATGCATAGTATATTTCAAAACCTATTTTAAATTATTATGACAAACCCTAAGATGAGAAAGTAATGCAAATGTATTAAACGCTATAACAAATATATACATATATAACATTTTCTCCGTGTTTACAGAAACTCAATTGATATGAAACATTATTATTTTGACAGGATTTTGATGGTAAATATTTTTTTATGAATGTTATTTGTTTTTATGCAATTTAATAAAAATGCGAACATGATAGAATAAGAATTTCGGAAAGTTGCCTCCTTCTATTTGGTGGGTTAGAAACAAAACCGATTATTCGTTAATAATTTTGGTATAGAGATAATATTTAAAAAGTTTTCCAGTTTTTTTTCCTCCGCTTTCGAACATTGAGCTAAAGCTTTCATTTATACAAAATAATACGAAATGTTGAAGTTTTGAATACATACATCGTTTTGACAGGTATATAAGTATCCAAAGCTACGAAAATTATCATAATTTTGGAATTTAAATTTTTAAGTCATCAGTATCAGATTTTTACATTTCAAAAAAGAAATGCAATTGAATCCTTATCTTTGTGAGAATTTATAAGAGGTAAACTTAAGGAATAAATTTTATTCTTTTGCACAGTAAAATCATTTTTGAAGTTTCAATTCAGTTCATATTTTTAAACACGTTCAAAGATTATTAACATTGTATTTCACAGGGGAAAATGTATGTTTGTTATTGTTATTTGAAATACAAGGGGAGAAAAAAATGTTTAAAAATAAAAATGGAAGATATATTTTATTCAGTGAAATTGTTCAAACCTATACATAATCATAATATATTTTTACTCAGATTTTAAATTTAGCCGTTAATTTTATATTTACAAAAACTAAATTATTTTTTATAACTGAAAAAGTAAAATTGGTTTTAATTTTTTTAAATCGTTTGGTTTTGAAATTTTTATGAATCTATTTTGAATCTAATGAATTAATCTACTAAAAACACATTGTTACCTACTTCAAACAATTTCTTGCAGTAACATTCTCATGTCCATTAATATTCCCCATAATATATAATGTGGTTTTGTAATATTAATAATGACATGCCAGGCATTATTTAAATGGGGCAATGAATTAGGATTGTGTGATTATTTGGTATAAATCTTTATAATCATTATGCATAAGTAAAGTTGGAAGTCTGCATTAATGGATCTTGCTAATGGAATATAAAAGAGAAA
>JAOUZG010031916.1:3221419-3253000 GCA_026289955.1 Argiope argentata | reverse complement strand
TATATATATATATATATATATATATATTTATATATATATATAATCTTAAAACAACATTCTTATTAATTGAGATATTTATCATATTATAACAGACGAAAATGACTTATTGAAGCTCTTGATAAAATGATTATTATTTAGTAATATTCATACATTCATAAAACAAATTAAATTAGTATTCTTATCATTATCTGTAAGTTAATTATAGATGTCTTGACAAAAGGCGAAATAAAATGCAGAAGAAATTCTGTGAATGTTATCTTTTATGCTATAGTGCTTTTGTATTCGTTTTAGAATTTTACGAAGTAAATTTTACTATTAATTACAGAATACTTTTCTTAAGACGAAACGTAAAAAAGAAATTATCATCTATTTGGCAGCTAAGGCCATAGGGATGAACTGTGAGTGAAAATCTAAACTCAATTTTTTATCCTTTCCGCTCGTTATGTTCGTAATACTCCAGAGAGATGTAGGTCGACGTGTTTGTGTTTCTGCTGAGGACATGTTCTATTAACCAGTTGTCCTCTCTTAACTAAGACCTGTCATTGTCAGATCTCCAAAGAAGGACCCCTTCCGTTGGGGACTTGTCACTTGTCTCTCAATTGCACTTAAGATTCCTGTACGATTTAGGCAGTCGAAGAAGTAATGTTAACTATATAAAAATCTCCATTTGTTTGGATTAATTCTTTCCTTTAAGCTATTTCTGAATAAAGTATAAAATATCAATAAACTATGAGATAATTTAGATAACATTCCAACTATCTAGATTCCTAAAGATGAATTTCATGAATTTTTATACTATCTACATAAATAAGTATTTTAAGTATAATTTTAAAAATCAATCACAATTTATATGAGATTTAAGATATTTTGGTTTAAGTAATTCATTTTACTATAAATAATATCCTTAAACATAAGTTGTATAGATTTTCTGGAAAAAAATAGTACAACCTGTTATATGTAAAATAATCAAGATTTGTTTGAATTAATAATAAATTTGTGGATTCGCGAAGAATTAAATGAATTATGTTTTACATGATTTTAAATTCCTGAATAAATTATATAATTGTGAATTTAGCAAATCAGAAATATAATTAAAAAATGCTATAACGTCAATAATTTGATTTGATCTCTATAAAATGCATTTTTTTTTCATAGAAAAAAATTCTTTGGAATCTTTATTGTTTTTTCCTTAAATTTATTTGATAGAAATTCCGTCAGATGGATATTTTGAGATATACATTTTTTATATATCTTAATATGCAAATATCTTACAATCACTAAAATTTTACGAAGTAAATTATCATACAAATAATCATATATAAGCCCGAAGAGATTATCTTTTCCTCTCCTTTAGAATATTTCTATAACACTGGGGCTTAAAATTGCTACTGATCTTAATTAGCTCTGATGGCAAGAGAAAAATATATCTTATCTTCTTCTGATAGTGATTTAATTGCTTTTATAGCTGACCAAAATATCGATAACACAAGCAAGGATTTCTACATAAGCACACAGCAATATCTTGAAACAAGTGCGTTATGATTCGGAACTTTTTTTATTATAATGCATTGCATATTAAGTAACATTATTTTTTTTGCAGGGATATTATACGTAATGAAGTCAATGTCAAACTGGATTAATGTAAAATTTCGTTTCTTTAAAAAATTTCAGTGAAGTTTTATTAATATATATCGAGTTAGTATTATCATCTATTTCAATGTAAAACGAACGTATTATTGTGGTAAATTCCCACAGGTATTCATATCTTCTAAAAATAAAAAAAGTTGAATTTTATTTATTTTCATTAATCTAAATTTTCTATTATTAGAATCATTGATGCATAATTGTTCAATATTTCAAAAGCAAATAGTGTATAAAACCTTTCAAATCTGTCCAAAATAGAAAATAATTTAGAATTAATGCTTATCTTCCAAAGTTTAAAAACTTATACCCACTTTTAAATTTTCATTCTTTTTTCAGCCTAACTAAGATAGAACAAGTTTAAATTTACGGTTTATTAAATTTAATTATTTTACAATGAATGACTCAAGCTTCAATGATTTTTGTGTCGGGAAGTTAATTATTTTTTTTTCAGGCGCTGCACCTAAAGTAATAAGTTACTATAGACCAAAAAGATAAGGTTCTTCTTTAAAAAGATGTAGGAATTTCTCAGCACTAATCTTAAATTTAAAGCTTTGTCTTTACGCACTCAACACATATGAATAATAGGGATGCATTAAATTGTCCCAGTTTGATCGAAAAATGCATTTAGATAAGGCGGATCCATTACATATAGAGTAAAAGAAGAATTATTGGCTTAGTTTGTTACATAATTACCTTATCTTCACGTAAGCGTGAGTATCAAAGCCCAGAGGATCGGAAAAGAGATCTTGATTTCTGAATTATTGAGACTTTTGTTCAGGTTGGGATCCATTTTTTTTCCTTTTGCCTTCGCATTCGAATTTTCGGCTTTGATTTTATCAGCAGAAAGTATCTCAAGCAGCTTAACTTTTTTTCTTTCTTTTCTCTCGCAGTCCATCCATGAATAAAATTTTATCTGGCCGCCATATTTTAATCGAGGAATGGGCAGAGGGTTGAAAGAAAAAATATTCTAGCTGTATTGAGTAAAAGTACGGTAAAATGTTGGAAATAAAGCTCTTGCAAAGATTCAAGACATAAAATGGCCCGTAGGCTGATATAAAATGGCACGATAAATTTTTATTGCAAATAAATTCGTACATTTGCAATCCAACCTTATCTAGTCAAGATTTCGCCGTCATCATTTCATCACTTATAAAAAAAACAGATTTAAATTAAGCCCGTTAACTAATTTTTAATTCAAAATCAATTCAAAATGTTCTATAATGCTTTAATGATTCAATAATATGAAAAAAATGGAACTACTGGCTTAAAATGTTTTTCGCCTTCGTGTGTAATGTGTAATGGTAGGAAAACCAAAAAATTCGTTCACAGCTAAATTTCAAGCAATTCACAAATAATATAGATTTAACGAAGAACGTTCTTTACCTAGATTATATAGCGGTTATAATTTTTTCTGAACGTTTTATTAGCTCTGTTAAAAATTGTATGAGTTACTAGATATTTTTTAAGTTACTAAGATGATATATTTTATTACATGATAAAAAGTTAATCATATATATTCAAAATACAATCAAAATATCAAAAATTATCTATAAATATATTATTAAATATTCTGTTATAATTTTGATTAATTAATTATGGTTTCATTTCTAACTACATTTATTTACTTTAATAATTATTTTTGAGTTCCATAAATATCACATTTTAATAAAAGTTTTGAAACTTAATTTTTTAACTAAATATCAGCACATTTAATGTTAAAGCATTGGAGTAAAATATCATTAGGTTCCAAGTGATTCTAATAGTTAAAATAATTTAATAAAAATTTTACCGTCAACCTTGATTAAATGAAATAGCATTCAGCATAAAAAATTACTTAAATAACTTATCAATATTATTTTAAAAGAATAAAAGTGTGAACTGTTTATGAAGGGCATATGTTAAAAAGAAACATAGTTCAGTGTCATCCAAAAATTGCTAAATTAATTTTTAAATCCTTTTTCATTGTTGTTTTTCCTTTTTATATTTTTTACGTACCCTCAGCTTTGCATAGTAATAAAAATATAATTAAGAAATCACAATAAAAGCAATTGCAATTTCTAATCACGTTTGCCTCATAGTTTGAGGAAATCTTTTATCCTAATGATTTTGTAATAATTTATAGAAAATACAATTAATATCCTTAGTTAATAACAAAACAATTTAAGCGCTACTATAAACGCAGTTTATAATATACGCCATCAGGTCAAAAGTATCCGGACATCCAGGGTTATGGAAGAGCGTACTGGGGCACATATTATAGTTTTGGTCCTCCCTTTGCACCGGTGACAGCCTGCACAAATCTAGGAAGACTTTCCACCAGTTTTTGATATGTGGAAACTATCAGTAACTAACTCACTTCAGCTCTGATGACTTCCATGCATCCATCAGAGTTGAAGAGAGTACTTGAAGTGAGGATGAACGATTAGGCTGGCTACATAAACTGCCCTTTAAATCATTCTAAAGGTACTCTGTAGGATTTATATCTGAGCTGTGGGAAAGCCAGTCCAGAATTTTAATACCTATTTCATTAAAACATTTCTGTGAAAACCTTGATGTGTGAATTGGATAGTTATCCTTCTGGAAGAGAAATGGAACTTTTCAAAATATTGAGGGTTGGGAGCGCAGCATTATCCATAATGTCCGCATACATCTCTGAGTTCATGTTTTCAGCCCCACGCTATTATGCATCCAAGGCCAAACTTAACAGTTGGCACTATGCAGTTACTAAAGAAACGTTCGCCGGGCTTCCTCCAGACAAAAACATGTCCATTCCCTTCCATCACTCCAAAGAACTATTTTCCACATGTCCACAGTCCAATGACAGTGATCTTTGCACCATTGAAATCGGTGCTTCACATTCTGTGAAGTGATGTTTACTTTGTGTGCTATTGCACAACCATGGTATCACAAGTCCTGCTGCTAACACTAGCGCCTGGTAAGTTTGTAACTACTGAAAAATTTCCACCAACAGAGACTTGGAATTTTGTTTCTGTTTTGTTTTCAGAGTTCTGCAGCTACGTTGCTCAAGCGTCTTCACACTACCAGTTCGTTTTACTTCAGTTAATATAATAATGCATAGTAATGTATAATACAGTAATGTTAGTATAATGGTGTGCATGGCCCCACTTCACAAATACGTCATTAACAATGGATTTATGACTCTTTAGAACATCCTCAATCTCACAAATTGAATTCCCACGATACTGCCACGATAGAACTGAATAAGCTCCTTTGACTTAATCATTATCACACAAACACATAAATACAGCTTGACAAACCTCTACTAACGCCTTTATTGCTTTCGATTACACATCAAATGGCATCACTAACGGAACCTTTTTTTTTTCAGGGGTGTCCAGATAATTTTGGCCAGAAAGTGTATCGATAAAAATATGTGTATAATAATGTGCATGGCCCTGTTAAAAAATATGTAAATTATCAAACTGTCTGAAAAATACTCTATTTTATTTTTAATAGTACATACAGTTTATTATTACTTTTTTATTATTTATTCGATTTTAATAGTAATTGTATGCACTTTTAGGACTTCAAAATGTCCTCCACAACTGAAAATCCCCTTTAAATAATAAATTATTTTTTGTCATAATTTTTTAAAATACTTTTTGAGTGAATCAGTAAATTCCTGTCTGGATTTAAGGATCAGTAAATTCCTAGTTTGATATTTTGAAATTAAAGAAATTTCTTCCATGAAACCATTATCTGGAAAGACTTTCAATATATATTAATGGTTAATCTACGCATAAAAAAGTGAAATTTTTAAATTGATATATTATATATATTTAGATTCAATAATAATAAATGTTAATATCTATAAATGGAATGAATATCATAGAAACTAGTAAAAAATATATTTGTGTATATTTGATCCTATTTTTTTAAAAAAAAATATGGCTTTTTATTTATTATATCTTTATAAATCAAATTCCTTTCTGATATCTTCAAAATTGATGAGAGAGGAGAGTAAAATTCTGAGGCGATTATTTAAAATAATCAATGAGTAATAAATATAGAAATTTAATATTGTAGGAAATACGATATTAAAAATGTGACTTCTTTTTAATAACATGAATTTGCCGCTAAAAAGCTTTTTTCAAATCTTCGCTTGAACTACCATCTAATCGATTGAAAAGGTGAATTATTGAATTAGAAATAGTTGGAATTTGACATGCAAAACGCATGTTAAGTGGGAGATACGATACTCATAAATAAGCAAAGATTTAAAAAATATTCACACATTAGTTCAATATAACATACCGCAAAAAATGATGAATCAAATTTCAAAATTAACATCATTAAAAGGAAAAAACAAGAAAGAACTGATGATTAAACAAATTGATTTTTTTAAACTCATAATATTTCTATACTCAAATTAGCAAGTAAGCTATTGAAGATGAAACCATTGAAGCTGCAAAATATTGAAGGCAATATCATCTAAAAGCAACATTAATATGTTTTTGAAGAGTTACAAAGTAATGCTTGAAAATGCATGTATACTTAGAAAGATGCAATTTATCCTGTGACTATTTGGGTTTCAAGATTCTGTTCTTCAATATTTATCGTATACGTGAAAAGTTCCTTCCCTCCTTTTAAAAACGTTGACAAAACTAATAAAATTTTAATCTGGTCTCTGAATATTTCGATTTCAAAAACCAATTCTTCAATATTTAACCTTAAATGAGTTGCTAGTCGCTTCACCCATCATATTTTAAAAGCAAATTAAATGTCTTCTATTTATTTATTTTGCAAAAAAGAGATGTCAGTTTGCGAATTCTCATTTGAAAATGCTTGAAATGTATTAGAATTCAAAGGTAATAATGTTTCCCTCTCTTTAAAAATATTGATAAAACTAAATAAAATTTTAGACCAATCTTCAGAAATATGTATTTATGATAAGAATAAGAGCATAATAAATAAAAATTTTAAAAAATCTGCGATGCAGTTTTTTATGTATCATGCTAGAACATAATTTCTTTAACGGTCAAGCACCACGTGCTCGTGCAAGTTAAATTATATTTTTACTCATTTTAATGGTTTCATTGAATGAGTCACTTTGGTATTGCAAAAGATCCAAAAAACTTTGTCTAGGATTTATTGTTTAAAAAATATCACATTTCCTATTTATTTCCTTCATATAATCACGTGCTTAAAATGACATTTTTCTAGGTTTCATTTTCTGTAGTCATTGATTTTTTTTAATCATCGCTTTTGTAAATGCAATGGCAACTCGTTATTAAAAGCTCGTGCAGATAATTTTTTTAATTCTTCACCACTACGGATTTTTTATTTTACGCCTACAAGTTTTTGCTGACGCCAAGAACTTCATCCCAAAAGCAACATCATGTTCTTACATGATAATAAATGCGAAGAAATTAAAATTAATTCTTCATAGACATAACTAATGAATCTTATCAGTGGCTTTAAATCTGGTTACATTCTTTATAAGATGATCATTCTCGATGATTTGAGGGTCGTTATATCCCCCACGAACTTGGATGAAAGTAAACTATTTTACCACAATGCTATACGACAGATTCTTTATTTACCTATATATTATAAAACCTTTATTTCATCAACATATTATGAAAATTTATTTGCATATGAATTTCGTTACATTTATTATACCTTTATTATACAAATTACGAAATCTTTATTACAATTAAGTATACAATCGAATAGAATTATGTTTAAACAAGCAGTGCATTCTTGATTAGATTATGTTGGGAATCTGAAATGGTATACATTGTATTATCTATAGTATTCAGAGCCATGAGAACATTTACCGTAAAGATATAACCAGAAAATTAAAATTATAACTAAATTACACTTATTTTCACATAGAAGTGATAATTTTAGTATATTGTTCCAGTACTAATTTTGAAAGATAATATGCCAAGTTATTATTTAAGAATATGTGTAGTCAAATAAATGTTTTAATATAATATCAATTTCTCTTTCATTGGTTAAATAGAAACTGTTCCCCTAGGGAAAATAATTCAGTCCTTAATTACTGAATATATATTTTATACAAACATTATTGAAATTACGATACACTTAATTTTGCTGTATATCTGATAGGAAACTCATTTTTATAAGCAATAATATCTCACAAAAGCATAAATTGAAGATTCAAAAGAAATTATAATGAAAATATGATTTAATGGATTTAAGAAGAATTTTTCTTTCAAGGTTTATATCAAACAGGTTTCATAAAAACAGGTACATTGTGATGTAATAGTAACTACTTTGCATCCTCCCAAAATTTTCATCAGATTTCTAAATTAAAGTAATTTGGTCATTTCAAGTAAGTATGAATTCACACCCTTAGGTAACATTTTTTATGTTAAATAACAATTCAAATAAACAAAAACTGTCTTTTATCATATTCAGAAATATTCAATGATTATATTTAATATAAAAGATTTGAATTCAAAACATCTCACCTCCGATGGATTCACATCTCAGGCGTAATTCAGAACCTTCATCATAGGGTCCAATTACTCCAGACAGTTCATTGTTTTCTGTATCCAATATGATTGTTTCTTTAGGTGGAACTAAAAAGAAGAAACACAATTCTATTATTGAAAGCGTGTTCTTTATTATAGTTTAAAAATAATTATAATAATGAACTAAATATAAAATTGAAAAAGGCTTATAGTAGTTGTTTTTTTTTATCAAAAACTTGAAATAGATTATCATGTAAAGTATTCCAGCTTTTCTATTCTACGAAAATTATTTCTATTATAATGCAGAAATAAATTTATAAATAAATAATTATATTAAAGAATTAGAGGTTAGATACTATATTCATATATTTTTTATGGACTAAAAATATCTGAATTTTCTTTAATAATTTATTTTCTTATCAAGAAATAAGTTTGAAATTTTGATATGTTGAAGAGGGTTGTCAATAGCATATGTTAATATAATAAGGTAATAGGAACATATTAAACATCTGTACTTATTTTTACAGTCATCATTTAATGGTGCACGAGGTCACTCATTAATAATAATGAGCTAATTTCGTTAATATATAAACAAGACAGAAATCTGCATTAGTTTATTTAACAAGATTGAAAGCATTTTTTAATATAATGCATAAAATATAACCAATTGTACAATTATAATGAAATAAATCTAAATGTTTGCTCTAATACACTCGTTTGTTAAATGATAATTCTAACAATGAATAATTGTTAAAAAATTCGAAGCAAATCATAAGAGATTTATGATAAGACATAATAGGCTTAATTACAGCTATTTTACATTGTTATTTCAGCGAAATAGTTAAGATTTATATAATAAATCTTAATTAATAATTTAATATTTTTATTATTCTTGGTATTAAAAATGATTTTATATTTATGATATTAAAATATGCAATTCATCTGAACTCAATACTAAAGAATGACAAAAAAAACCTTTTAAAGGGCCCATTTTTATTTTTTAATTATCTCTCAATTTTTTTTTAGGTATTTGATTTTTTTTATTTTCTTACTCATTAAATCAAATCTCGTTCAGAAAGCAAAAGACAATTAACGAAACTTCCCCAAAGAAATAAAAAAAAATCCCCAAAATATTCACAAAATAAAACGTAATATAACTGTATATAAATAATGTTTTCAGAAAATATAATTACATTTAAAATCAAAGCGGTATCTTAAAGGATATAAGAAATAGTCTACTAAGACATTCTTGCAATCGTTTTAAATTTTTCATTCTGAATTAAATTTCTGAGTAATTATTGCAATTTAAAATAAAGGCAGCATAAAGATTTACTTCTTCTTCGAAACCCAATCCTATAATCATTAAATCACTTTATACTATAAAATAGACTTTCATTGGATTAGGCACTTGAAAATCCCCCCCAAACGGATTTTTTCTTTTAATTTCACTTAGTAGACTTGTTTTGAGTCATTTCCTCCTTTTTTTTCTTGATTCATGAACTCGAGTTTCATCCGAAAAGAACAATACGATTAACGTGTCTTTACCTAAGAAATCACAATCACGAAATTCAAGCCACGTAGATATTGATTTCCCAATCTTCCACCCTCTTGCCTCCTCCACCCCTTGGCCTTTTCCAAAATGATGAGGGCTGCCTATAAATTGCTTTGGACATTTCCGATCTATTGCCTGAACAGAAATGCCGTTTCTCGTTAAGTGTTTCTGCCAGTGTTTTACCTCACCATTCGAAGGAGTCGGGGAGAAAGAGAGATTTTTCATTTGTCCATTGACGGCGGAAAAGGGTATATTGAAGCTGACATTGGTCTACACTTCAGTAGAAAAGCGTTTGATGAGAACTTTTGGAAGAGGAATGAGATATGCGGGCGGCTTATGTCCGAGAGGGAATGACCAATTGTTGGGTAAGCAATTGTCCAGGCGAGTGGGCGAGTCTCTTTATCCTTTATAGAACAAAATGGTATAGATTGAATTGGATTTAAAAATGAAACCAATCCCTATTGATTTTAGGATACCTTTCTTAAATATAAAAACTGAAATTATAAAGTTTTTTAAATTTATCTTCATCGTTTTCCTTCTTTCCTTTGCCGTATACTCAGGTAGCACAGCCTGTTGCAAAATATTGTACAATATTGTGGGAAATTATATGACATCAAACAATATACCACAATATAAAACAATATTGGGAATATTTATCAATGTAATACAATATTGTGCATTATTTGTGTGCTACTAGGGATACTAAAGTAATTGCTTATTGAAGTTTTTCCACGTACATTAATTCCGTATATAAATTTACAAATTTCCACAATTTCCAGTAAGATTATAAATTACAAACGCCGATATCAGCATTTTCAAATGACATAAATATTTATATAGGTAATTTATTTATATGTTGATAAATTTATAAAAAAATTGCTATACCAAATTTCTCCTCTGTCCAAAGAAATAAATAAAAAGTTTGAAATAAAGGAATAATATAGAGTGCAAATTAACTGCATCCAAAAAAATGAATGATTAACATAACGGTATTGTAACAATTATATACTAGACAGATGGCCAATAGGTTTACTAAGCTAGCATTTCGATAAAAGTGTAAATGCTTTTTTAAATTTTATTTTATTTAAATGATACAGAGCTGTAAAAATAACAGTTATTTTATATTTTATATAGAACAGGTATTTATATATAACTGCTATTATTTATTTTAACTGCTATTTATATATAACTGCTATTAATTTATATATAACTGCTACTTATTTTGCTATTTAACTGCTATTTTATTATTTTATTTAACAGAACAGCAGCTGTCAAACTATTTCTTTCATAATTAGATGTCTGCATCTCTTGCGATATTAAAACCACGCTTTCCCCAACTGTGTTTCCTATTGATTCAACCATTTATATCATCGCATTTATATTTGAAACAAGAGCTATGCCAAATGATACGAAAAACCTTCTGTCTAAACAACATTCTTATCGGTAAAATGCACTTTTTAATTTCGATAAGGCATTGGCCAAAATTGGCTTTTATTGTTGCTATTATAATGACACTAAAATATTTAATACTTAAAGATAAAAAATCTAATCCGTTTTATCCTTTAGGTTTATAAAGAATAAATCAGAATTATTATAAAACTTTTATTTCTAAAAATTATTTGGTAGAAACTAATAATAACGAAATTTTATCTCATATTGCAAATTTAAGCACATTCCTTTTTTTATTCAAATGCCTACCCTTTCAAATACTTACATTTGTTTTTTTTCTACTTTTGAATTATCAAATGAAACTAGTTTTTATAATCTAGTTTTTATCCTTATTATTTTAATAAACTTCTTATGAAATAGGGACCATCTCAGGTGCCGTCTTCGTCATCTGACCGCTTCTCAAGATTACGAGTTTTATCCCAAAATATCTCTAACGTTGCCTTATATCGAGACGTTAATATAACTACGTTTATAAGAACACAAACCAAAATTTATGTTAATACATAATAGTTCGATATCGTGTGAATCTAGTTCCTTCGAAATGATCTTAAATATTTTAGATACAATTGCATTTTGCTGAAAAAAATTACTATAATTCCTCTTATTACCGTTCTCTGGGACTAATAAATTTGTTAGATAAGTTTCAACATCTTATTTTAGATCTGAGGGTTAATGGATCTGAAATTACATACATAGAAACAGAAACAGAAAGACGACAAACCAATTAACAAGTAATAAATCCTTCTTGGAAGACATCCGAGAAATAGAAATAAGTAGTATCCTGTACGGTGTTTGATTCTCTTTTTTCTGTGAGTGTATAAAAGTATGTAGTGTCAACTATCAATAGAGTCGGTATGTACTTTGTGAAGAAGTGGTTGAGTTATAGCTAGTGATAGTCAATTTTAGGCCTATTGTCACGGCGTTTCAATTCTTAAGATTTTAATGTATGCTTTTCCGCCAATAAGAATAGTCGTTTGTTTTTAAGCATCATCGTGTTTTTTTTCCTGAAAATTACAGTAAATTAAAAAATAGCGAGGCACATTAGTTTGAGTGTTCTATGTAAATTAAGAATGAGAGATTTTCCTAATTAAGAATAAAAGAATTTTAATAATTAATAATTAGAGAATTTTAATAATTAATAATAAGAATTTTAATAATTAATAAGAAGAATTTTAATAAATAAAAATAAGAGAATTTTAATTATTAATAATAAGAATTTTAATAACTAAGAATAAGAGATTTTACAATAAGACATAATATAATTTATCAGGTAAAATATTTTAAGAAAATTTTCAGATACTTGAATTTTAATTATTTCTGAAACTGGCAAAGAATTAATTCATTCTCTTCTAGCATGCTAGCAAGATATTTATCAATAGATTAATCTTTAATAGTTAGCCCTCTCATTGATCCAGATGAACCGGAAATGTAAATTCTTTTTTTTCTGGACAGTTTCTGCAGAAAAAAAAAGTTGCAGATTTTGAAACTAGTTGTCATCAATAAGGATTTCGTTTCACAATCAATTTTCCCCAATAAAATAATTAAATGACATTTATATTCACCCGAGTCCCTTTTATTATGTAATCATAATGTGGTATGTCACACTTTTGTTGAAAATCGATGCAGAATACACCATAAAGTTCGTATTCTGAATGAAAATGCAAAATCGGAGAACTTAAATTGGCACGGTTTTCTCTCGAAAACAACGTTTTTAACTAATGCCATAAGACTTGTGAATAAGATTGACCACTTTATTAAAAAAGATAAAGGGTCTTTACATTAAACTCATATTTGTGTAATATTTATATCATCAAAATCGAATTATAAAGTATAAATATCATTATTAAAGAAAAGCTTAAGCATCCAAGATAAAGCCGCATTAATGAAAAGTGAAGGATTCAGTGCGTTTCATTCCATCAAACTTGCATTGAATCCAACCTCCATGGAAGCCAGCAGATCGCAAGTTACGAACCAAAGATCAAACAACGAGGCATAGATATTAGTAAACAAAACATCCCCTTCCACTGCGACAGCTATCGCTTCGCCAATCCATGACGTATCAGGGAATGGAGCTCCAACAATTCTACTCAACCATCTCGCTATGTTCGTCGACAGATAAGAGAGCGAGTTCAAACTCTTCCAGCGTTAATACATGCCTATTGAAGGATTTAATAATATCACATGAGAGGCTTTATTGTCTCATCGGGGGCACTCCACGATGTAGGTTGTGCTGTAGTTTATAGATAGGGGTAATGAGATTTTATGCGTCGCAGAATGGACAAAGAGCGGTCAAAGCGATTGCTTGATTCTGAGGTGGACGCAGGATATGCCCCGAAAAGACAAGGTCCGAATTTATTTGAATGTTGCCAGGGATTGATAACCGGATTGGCTATATTTCTAGGAATCGGGGCCCGAGTAGAACGTTCCTGGTAATGAAATGTCCATTAAGGAAATTACTTCCTACGTAATAACTACTAGATTCGTTGTCTAAATCTCCATTAGTAAATAATCAATGACTTTTTGAATGACGAGGAATAAGGCTGAATAATGAAGTGAAATATCGTTTGAATGATATATCATTTGAATAAATTAGATTTTCGGTTTTCATCGTGATTAAAATGTTTCCCTACAGAAAACTTTCTTAATTTGATTTCTATGCTGGTTTTCAAACCAGTTTCTAAGTGTTCAGCTTCTACTACAAAAAAACCTTATTATTTGAAAAGTTTCAGATTTCTATTTTTTTAGCCAAAATTAATGAGTAATTAAAATGCGAAATGCTTTTTAATTTTGTAATTAGTAACCTAAAAGAAAAAATATCCAATCATTTATTTATTTATTCTTTTAACGTCTTTTAATTAAATGTGATATTTCAAAACATTTATATCAGTAGGGTCATATTTCAAATCCTATTAAAAATTAGAAAGTAATCATCTCATAAAAAATTTCTTATGTATTATATCTTTATTTGAAGGGTATTATTTTAAATGAAAGTAACATGTTTTTTTTTTATTTCAATACAATTTGTTTTCTTCTCGCTAGTGTATTTTTACAATAAATAAAATTTTCCGAATGATACGGTTTCAAACTGAATTTTCTTTTAAAATCATACCTTTAAAGCAATACTTCCAATGCCATATTTTTCTTCATTTACATGGGTTACTTAATTAATTTCATATTTAAATCTAATCAACCGATTATTTATTCAATGTTATGATATATGTTTTTCAGTAAGAAATTTCTTAATATCTAACTTCAGTCAATTCATAGTTTGAAAATCGAAGTTCCTACATAAACTTTAAAATAATTCGTTCTTACATCATGACTTAAGTAAATGTTTGTTAAATAAGTGTTTGATAAAATGTTTGACTTAAAAAATATATATTAATTCTTTTAATTAATTCTTTTTCTATTAATTAATTTTTTTTAAGATTTTCTGAAAGTGAAATGTTCAATTAAAATATTTTCCTGTTTTTAATTTTATGCAAGGAATATTTGCTTTTTTAAAGAGAGTAAATGATTAAAAAATAAAGTAATAAGCGAATGAAAATGAGTTAAATGAAGATTCCTTAAGAAGAACATAATTTTTCCTACACCTATTTTTTGCTAATTGTGATACAACTACACCGACAAGAATATGTAAAGAACTATTTGCTGAAGGAATTCTAAAACATTATTGTGTCAAAAGTGGCTTGTATAAGTTTTTGATAAAAATACATGTACTATTTTTTTTGAGATACAAACGAATATAGTTGACAATAACGTGTATTACAGCTACTGCAAACCATTTCATTTACGATTATTTGTTTTCAAAATCTATTAGCATAAACATATAATTAGGCTAGCATATAAAATTTTAAAATATTCGCTTGAAGTCATGTTCAGTATTTTCTTTTATTTCTTAGATTTCTAAAAAATGTTGATTCTCTTCTTTTAGCCTACTTAGAGATACAAAATTGTACAAGAATTTAACACATGCATTGATTGTATTTAAATTATTTACTCCTTATATTCTTAATATTAGATTTATTGAGTATTTGATTTTTTAAACTTAATTTGAATTAACTTCATTTCATAGGTCTTAAAACTTAAAAGAAACTTTAACGGATTTTTTTCTGTAACATATGAATGTATCATTAGTGTCAATGTGTATATAAAAGGCAGTGTTTGACATATATATGCCAAATATATGAACCTTTTTGACTGTAATCCATGTATCATAAAGAGTAAATTCGCCATTATTATTGAGAATTAATTTGATTATCAGAAGTGACCTGCTAAACTTAGTAGTTAGTTAGTAGAAAGCAACAATTGATTTGTTCTGATTTTCTGTGGGAGCAAATTCATTAATTTATTTACATACACGCAACATCTAATATTTAAATTATGTTAAGTGTTTTCTTCATGAATTAATAATGGACATTTTATGGTTTGTTATTAGTTCTTAGTAATAAATGCCTTATTAATACCATATCCCTTAAATAAAACACCTTTATTAGCAAAGTATAATTAGCAAAAATCAATTTTATGGGATCTGTTGTGTAACTATATCGCTATAAGTTTATTTTAAGATAGATCAATGTAAAATATAAATATTTAAATTTCTAAAACTTCCTAAATTAACTCTCACAAATATGGTTGATTTGAACAATATTTTTCCACTTTATATCTCATCTAAGTATGCTGAAATCAGAAAAGATATTTTTAAACATCAGAAAAGATAGTTTAAAATTTATTTTTCATACCATTATCACTTAGTATTGTATTCAGATTTTATTGCTTCCTGATAAAATAAAAATGGAAATCATTCTTATCTAATTGAAAAAGTGTGATTTAATATCTAAAGTTTAAAGAGATTTAACAATAAAAAAATAAGCATTTGCAATAAACATCTTAAAAATTGTAGTTTACGTTTAAATAGCAAATATTTATAAGAATGCAGAAAAATAAATTCATTTGTTTCAAACAGAACATCTTTAATATGTTATGTTGTATTATTTACTTAAGTTATTTGTTATAAAGCCAAATTTTGAGGAAAATATTTCTTAGTTTAATTTATGAAATTCGAAATATTACCAATATTTAAGGTTTTCACCAATAAATATTTATACGATCTTTGATTTTAAAAATAATGATGTATTTTACTTTTCTCAATTCTGTAAGACAACGTTTACAAAACCTAAGCTTTCCAAATTAAAAAAAAATATTTATTTGATAAAATTTCGGCAAGCCATTTATTGAATTTTTACACACATATCATTAAAAACACAAAAATAACACAAGGAGCGCTGATACATTTCTTTAATATTTAATGAAAAACCAAAAGTTCGACGCAGTACTCTGGAGATGAAACAGTAATTTAAAGATGTTCATTTCTTAGACAGTCTCAATTTGTGTGAAGGAGAATCAATCCTGGCTAGCCAATCCCTTCGTTTGGAAGTTACTTAATACCTAATGGAATACTTCCTTACAAGGTTAAAAATATCAGTAAAAAAATCTGAAATTTAAGAAGAGATCAAATTCTTTAGAATCAAAAGAAATGAGAAAAGGGGAAAAAATCGGAACGTGACTTTCTTATTTGAAATTTAAACCTAGGGTTAACGATTCAGCTCCCTAGGGAATGGAGTGAAAATTAACTAGGAGAACGACAATCATTCTTCTGTATTATATAAAAAAATATTTAAAAAAAGGTTCCATTTCAGCAACTGATTGGCTCTTTGTTTGAAATGAGAAAGTAAGATGCATTAGAAAATTAAATAATCAATGCATTTTTTTTGCTCACGGTATTTTTTTAAGTCCAATTTATAAAGAAGAGCATACAGAATAGAAATAAATCTGCATTTGTATTCAGAATGTGTTTCCTGCTAATAAATATTCTAGGATAATTTTTTTCTATTTTTAATTTTTTTTCACACGAAGGTAATTTTTTTGCAACCTTATGTAGTGAATTAGCAGTATTCCTCTGCATCAATTAAAGATGCAAAACACGTTAGAGGTTTGCTTGGAGATTTTTTTCATATATATTTTCTTTTTTTATATTTTTTGTCAGTTTAAGTCACAATTCTTGTGGTTAACTTCAAGAAATCTATTCACAATTAACCTTTTTATCTCATTTGTTGTATTCTACAATTTATTTGTCAACAAATAACTAAGTAATCACCTTAATTTGAGAATTTACTGTAGTGCGATAATTGAAAAAGAATTTAAGTCATTTTATGGCTATTAACCTATCATTTATCAAAAATTTCTTAGTGATGATGAAAAGTAATTAAAAGTAAATATTTATCTCCCCGAATATAAAAGCTAGAAAGAATTGTATTATTAGAAAAATCATATCCTGTTTACAACAAGTTACAAACTACGCATTTGAAAGCCTAACAATGCATATGTACACATTTTTTCTACTTAGTAATGCAGCCAGTTTTTGCCTATTTTTACCTTTTTAACTTCTGCCATTTTTTTTGCCATTGAGAAATATATTTTTTTATAATTAAATAATATTGACAGTTTTATTTTAATCAACCAATTTTTTTGCAACATCTAATATTGCCTTGAAAATATAATGCAAAATTTTTAGTTAGAATTCAAAAAACTTATTGAATCTTTATGACTTAATAATCGAATATTGAATGAAATAAAATATTATTAGTTAAAAAATATATAATCTTAAATATTGAGACAAAATAGACATACATACTTTTGAAAAAAATATATAATAAATGTTTCACAGTTATTTGTATATTATTCAAATCAATAACCAACAAATAGTTAAACAAATAAATTTTTATGGTCGATTTTTATTTTAACATTTAAAACAAATATTTATTTTAAAAAATTATGGAAAAAATATGGATTAATAATTATTAATCCATAATAATTATTAAAATGGAAAAAAATATTTAGTTTCCACTAAAGTGTGTGCTTTTTAAGTCAATTCATTTCTTCAGTTATAAGGTTTATTTTTATTGAAAATAAATGCTACGTATATAATAAAGGACAGTTAAAAGGATAATAAAGGATTTTCTCAGTTAAACAGATAATCTAAAACTTTTTGAATGAAATTCACTAAAAATGAAATCGTATTTTTTTATTATATATTGATGAAATAGAAAAATATCATTTACTTGGTTGTAATGAGTGATTGTAATTGAGTGAATAAATTTAAACCTATAAATTTGTCTACCTCTTCAATGAAAAATTTTACATTTTCTTCAGAGTAAATAAAAGTTCATAACCGGCTCATAGACAGTAAAAATTCAGAACGTAAACATTGTTAAAGTATCAAGAGAAAAAAACCCCTTCTTTGAGTTTAAATTTTTCAAAGTTTTATGGCTTTAAACAGGAGAGAAATGATGGATTTATTCCGGCTTAGTCGAATTTTATACGAGTTTTCAACGCGATTTACTCGCCTATAAACGATCCGAAGTGGATGTAAAAAGAATTTATTTATTGCTCGGTATTTCTTGTTGGCTTTAACATTTTGATTTATTGTTCAGCTCTAGCAGTGCAAACCGAATTATACGGTTGATTTTCAGAATTTATATTGATTTTATTTATTATATGCCACCATGTTTCTTTTTTATTATATAATAAAGAAGAAAGTTATAACAAAAAACCTTCAACAAATAACCATGAAAGCAAACTTTTATGGTAAGAGCATTATTATTATTATATATATATAAGTAATATTTAACATTTCGTCACAGAAATTAGGATTAAAGCATGCACATAAAATATCAACCTGACTTTATTTGAGTTAGCCTAAGAGTTCTAACGTTTCATGTAAATCGTAGATACTTTTAATTTTGAATATTGTAGTTCATTTGAATTCCTCCATCAATTGAAAGATATACCAAATCTTGTTAATATTTCGAAATGTTCTCCATTAAGGAAATATATTTTATACATCCTTCTCCTTCTTTCCACAAAACCACTACAATTTTAGCACAATATTTATTTAAATGGAATCATTTTAAATATTCAATAATGTTAGAAAGTCGATGAATAATTAGATGAAAGGAAAATGCAAAATTAAACCTATATTAGGCCAAAAAATGTGATCAAATTGAAAACCGATTGAAATACAAGTAGCTCTTCTGAATACAGAATTTGAATATCAATGTTATCAGGACAATTTGCAGAAAAATGTTTATGATACAGTGAGTGTATAATGTATAGTGTATACTCTGTGATATATAACCTAAGTTATTTTTAATTTACATGTTAGAAATATTGTTTTGAAAAATTAGTTAAATAACATATAGGTTTAATTTACAAAAGATGTGATCATGAAATTTCTTTCTGAAAGGTTTGTTATTTGGAGAGAGAAAAATTTCATTGTGCGAAAGATTTAGTCAGCTGCTATGGATTCTTTTTTAAAAAAGTGAATCACCCAATGTATAAAAATCTGAGAGTACCTGAGCAAGATTGATTGTAGCTATCCTGAAGATTTAGTAATTTCTACGTATGGAGAACAAGGAACAATTTAAGAAAGCTGAATCTGTCCTTTTTGCATCTGCGCATGGAGTAAAAGATGGCCATGAAGGGCAACGACAAATCCTCTAGAAATGGGGGAGGGGAGATTAAACAGAGAAAAACAATCCCTACGCTATGTTTGAGAAATGTACGGAACAGTGAATGATCATAGTTCTGAGCAAGCATTAATTTCCTTTTTGATTACTTTCTGTTCAAGTGGAAATAAGAATTCACCTGATTCGGCTTTTCACCTTTGTATCATGTTTATAAATCTAAGATCAATATATAATATTAGTGATATTATTTATTAGTGGTATTTTTAATTTAATAGTAGTGCAGCATTTTGAATATTATAAAGAAATCTTTCACATATGTTTGACTTTGCAGGAATATCAACAGTCAGATAGTTGATCAAACGATCAATCTTAGAGTGACTCCCCCCTTTTGTCATTGCAACTCTATTTAGGAAGCAGCAAATACTCTGAGACATGATGGTTTTATGTTATGCACCTTCTGTGTATGGTTTTGATTTTTTACAATTTGTCGAAGCTTAAACGCTTTATCGATCGGTTGTATTCTAAATTCCAACTATCCTAGACCTTTCTGGTATAAGGGACTTTCAATTGCAATAATATTTAAGATCTCTATTTATTGCTATAATAACATTTTTATCATGTCAGAACATGCTGTTGTTTTGGGGATGAGGCTTTCGGCGTCAACAAAAATCCGTAGGTGAAAAGGGAAATTTTATTATCTGCACGAGCATTTCAAAAAAATCAGCTTTTAATAACATATTGCCCTTGCATTTACGAGAGCTCTGATTGAAAATAATAAGTTAATGACTACGGCAAATGAAACCTAGAAAAATGTCACTTTGAGCACGTGATTATATGAAATGAAATAAATGGAAAATGTGATATTTTTTTTAAGGAATAAATGCGTGACAATTTTTTTTGATCGTTTGCGATACTAAAGGAACTAATTCAATGAAACAATTGAAATGAATAAAAATATAATTTAACTGGCACGAGCACGTGGTGTTTGGCCGTTCAAGAAATGATGTTCTGACATGATACATTGAAATATGCATAAAAGATTTCATTTTAATTTTTTTAATTATTTTTTTTACATTTTTATCTTAAAATATATGCTAAACTTCAAGCAAATAAACGATGGAAAAATCTGTAATCAAATTTACAATCTATCATATAATGGTTTTATGCATTCACTTTATTTAAGTTTACATATTTTAATAATGAATATTTTTTGTTAAATTTCTTCGGTAATGTGCATTGCAGAGTTTCATTTTATTAAAATTCTTTCATTGATTAAGATTCTTTTTTTTTATAAAAAAAAGACCTTTAAAACAATTTTATAAAACTAAAAATAGTTCTGATTGATATTTATTTATTTTTATGAAAAATAACAGAAAGATATGTTTCGTAACTAATTTTATTGAAAGAAATATTAAGATCTTTATTTAGCTGAGAATAGATTTGATATCGCATTTGATATGTTCGGAAAACTATTCATCGTTTCATCTGATCTTTTGCGCTATACATAAATGCCCATGCCGTTGCTGTGGTTACGCAGAAACTTTCATTTCCTATAAATGAGGTAACCGATTCGAAACTGTAACGCTGTTAAACTTCGGAACCAGATCCGTTATTACAAAACCGTTTGCTTCAAGCATAATCGTAAAGCTTGCAAAGTTCATTTCAAAACAGACGGCAGTTTTGAAATTTTTAATTGTTATTTTGCCCGCCATTAAAAATATTCCATCGAGAAACAATTGAAATTTGGTTTCTATATCAAGAGCAAATTCTTTCCTTTAATAAATATTTATTAATTTTAAAATAAGAACAAAATCCTTACTGTTACAGAATTCAAAAGTTTACATTTTTAAATATATATTTCCTTTCTTTCCTTTACTAAAAGAGCTTGAAATCGCTGTTAAAATTGACGTTTTGTAATGTTTGTTAGAAAGTCCATGTTTTTCTATAATTAATAAGAAACATAGATTTAGTGTAATAACGTACACTCATATGCTTTTGAAAATCCTATTCATAAGTTATTCAGTTTTTGTCAAACTATTTTTGTTATAACTAAGGCACTCTTAGAATACGTATTTATTAAATTTTCAGCGTTTATATCCCAATTGCTGATTGTTCTTGTCACCGGACGCACAACTAATCTCCGACTTACCATAATAAGAACCGATCCGCCCACAATTCAATGACATGCCAGGTTAATAGTAAAACTCTTTTTATACTTTTATTTATATGACAACGTCTATTTAAACCTCTTATTTTATTAACGATGCACGCAAAAGTCCTTAAAAAATTGTAAAAAGTGCAATTTTATGAAGCTTTAACGTCTTTGCGACACCTCAAGATAAACTCTAATAATTTTTATTTATTTTATCTATATCAAAAAGTAACTTTTTAACGGTATTATAAATTAGAAATCAAAAATTGATTATCTCATAATTTTTTTTTATATAGCGGAAATTTCAATTTTATGAAACCTTAATGTCCTTGTTGCTCATCAAGACCTACTCCAATATTTTTCATATTTATTTTATCAACAGCAAAAGGGAACTTTTCCGCATTATTACAAATTTTATTAAAAAATATTTTTTCATTCTATTTTGTTGTATATATAGTGTTATAGTCTGTGTTTCCTAGAGAGATAATTGGTTTCAATTTTGGATTTAATGACTAATTGAAGGAAAAATTTGAACAACTGTGAATATTAAAGTTAAAAATTCAACTACTTAAGTAATTATTTTGTTATTAACAACAATATACCGACAGTCAGACAGGCATTTGATTAATTTGCTCAAAAATGATTGCACAGTTTCGTTCATAAATTGGTATGAGAAATTTTATTATATTAAATGGCATTTTTGTTTCATTATGATAAATGCACAGGTTGGACTGAATGTTAAACGTTTCTTTCATCGAATGTAACAATATTTTGATATCAATTCAGTTTTGTCATTAAGATCATCCACTTCGATGTTCCGTTTCGAATATTTGCCTTTATAGCTAAACGGAGAAACAGATCATTTTCCAAAAAAAATTTTTCCTCTACTTAAGCCTACTAATGCAATGAAATTCATTAAAGTGTTTTGAAGATTAAAATACTTTCTCACTACGTTAAGATAAGATAAAGAAAGGAGTGGATATAACAAAACTCGATTTAAAATCTAAACATCTGTAAATCTAACCAAAGGCCAAACAATTTGGATAAAATGTCTTAAATATATAAAGAAATATTTAGATATTTTTTATACTTCATAAGGCAATTTTACTTGGAATTTATCATAAAGATTTATTATAACGATGTAAACGCAATGTTTAGAATTTTCTCTTGAAATATTCGCAGCATCTGACTGTTTTCTTTGCATATTAAAATTATATTATCCAATTTAATTTAGGGATGAAAATTAATAATATTGTTACATGATTAATTGATACGTTACCTACGCTTATGTTAAGTAATTATTAAATGTATATTGTTTGTAGAAATTATATGTTATATTATATATATTATTTTTTTTCCTTCCCTGAATAAAGTAGGAATATGCGTTTTTCTCAGAAAACTCTTTTTATTGAGTAGTAAAATGCCGAGAAGAATTATTATGATTTTTCTTTTAAAAATAATATTTTATTCAAATAATAAAATAAAAATATTTTTAAATAATATTTTTATTCATTATTTACTTGCTATGTTTCTAATTTCAGATATCTTCTACTTCCAATGCTTTTAAGGAGAATTCAACCATTTCATATTGTATTCTATCAGATAGATATTAGATTTCTTATGATTTGATTATTCTTCAATGTTATGAGTTGATTATTTATTTTTACTGCAATAAATAATTTTCTTTCAATTTAATGACTGTTTATCATGTGAATTTGTGCAAGTTAAATGTATTGAATTTTTATACTTAGAGTCTAATGAATATATTTTAGATTTTTTTCACTTTGTTATTCATTCTTTTTTGAATGCTAAGTAAAGTAAGTAAATTAGTATGATTTCTTAAAAAATGTTAATTCTAAGATGGACAGAATATTTCTAATACATTAGCTTTAAAAGTATATAAATTTACGAGCTTAAACATCAATTTCACAAAAAGATATTAGCCATCCAATTCAATTCTAATACACCAATATTTTCTATAGAGTTATATAATTTTCTTCGAATTTATTGAAGGCTTAGAATGTGAATTTATATGAATGGAATATACGTATCTTTTAAACTTAAAGCTTATTAAATATATTTTAAATTTTATCTTGTTATTTATTGCATTTTGAAAGAAATTTCCTATGAGTAGGTTTAATTTAAAGACATGTTGATTTTAAGATGGTTAGAGTATTTCTTATTCACTAGCTTTTAAATCAAATAAATTTGCAAATGTTTCACAATTGCATTAGTTTCACAAATAGATATCCGTCATCTGATTTAATTTTTATGCATCAATATTTTCTACTAAATAGTAATGTAATTTTCTTCTAATTTCGTGACTGTTTATCATGTGAATTTGTGCAAATGAAAGATGTGAATCTTTCATATTAAGAGTCTATTAAATATATTTTAAATTTTATTTTGTTATTTATTTTATTTTGAATGATAATTGTTGCTAGTAGATTTATTATTTTAAAAGTAATTTTAAAGGCATATTAATTTAAATATAGGTATAGTTTTTCTTATACATTAGTTTTAAAAACCAATAAATTGCCTAATTTAAATATTAGTTTGAAACTGATATATTGGCGTACTGAATTTAAACATTTCTCAAAAGCATTAAAAAATATATGATAGAAAATAACATATCTATAAAATATCCCATTTAATATAAGATCAATACATTTGAAGATATATGGAATTTCAGGGATAATAGATTTCCTACACATTTTTTTTCTTTTGCTTACTGATGACAATTTTTTTTTCATATTGTTGAAAGTTATATTCTCGATATGTGCTTCAATTTTGAAAAAAAAAAATAGCTAAACTTATCTTTATTTATATGGATTTCCAGTCTTAAATATACGACTGTATTTGGATAAAATATTCCCTGGATATTTTCTTCTGTCTCCAAAAATCTATCTTTCTTTAAGTTTATCACTCCGCAAATTTGCATCTTAAATTCGGAGAAAGAAAGCAATTTTTCCCCAATACCCACTAAAAGCAGCTCGGATTTTGCCCGGGCAATGCACATATCGACGTAACGGAGAAGCAAGAATATTTTCTTGAGTCTTTTTCGTCCTGCTTTCAATCTGTATCGACAAGATATTCTTTCAAGAAAGAATGTTTAGGTTGCTTTGTGTTTTTGTGGAGTGTCAAAGAATGAGCTGCAATATTGGAAGAATGTTCGAAATGTTTTAAATCTGCCTGTTGGTTCAATTTCGGAATTTTCTGAGATCATTTTAATGACTTGAAAGTAGTCAGAATTTGAGATTCGTGCACATTTCTAGGATATCAAAAACTGCAAAAGTTTAAAAATTAAAACTTTTCACTATAGATTTCTCTTATTTCGATTCATGGATAAATAAGGAAAGATATCGGTTTTCAAGTTTATGAGAGGAAAAAAGAAAAAAATTTAGCTCCTCAATCTTTGGAAAAAACAAATCTAAAGAAATCTATGGAATTCAAAATGACTTAAACTGTAAATGTCGTTTTAAAATGAAATAACCTACAAAAGTTTTAATTTGAAAGCACTTCAGATTATAGGGAAAAGTTAGCAACAATTAATTAAGGATAAACAAAACAAAATTCGTGAAACTTTCATATCAATTATATAGATTCACTCTAATTTTTAATTTTCCTTCTTTCAATCCTTATGTAAAATTCTAAATTTCAGTAGATTTTTACATCTATATTTTTTATATTTTTTAACGAATGCAAAGATTTACATCTGTGTTTAAAATGACTTCGAAATTTTAGAAATATATAGAAATACTATTCTTGCAATTTAAGGTTTAAAATAATGCATCGAAATAATTTTGAATTGAGGAATATTTTTGGCAAAAGATTCCATAATTATTTTGATCGTCCTTACATAGATTCACTCATTATATTACAATTTTTTCTTTAATATAAATTTTAGTTATTCTTGCTTTATCTCACTTGTGTTTGAAAATAAGGTGAATTGTTGTTGAATATCAACTTTTAAAATAATTATATGCAATATGACATGTCCTATACGATTTTTTTTTATTTAAAAAGACTTGAATAATATGTTATCTATCGGAATTTATCTTGAAATTAATTGAAAGTTTCTTCAAATTAATGTTGAACAAAATGGTGGAAAGAAATTTATTTATTTAAGATTCTGATGAAAATTAAGATTTGAAAATAAGATATGAAAAACAGTTTTACCACATCCTATATAGATTCAATTCTAGAAAAGTTATAAAATTTATTTTATGTTATGTTTATATTAAATATTCCTAAAATTATATAGGATAAAAAAATTGGCAAGCAATCCAAGAGAATCCATTAATCATTGTTATGAAAATAAATAAGAAGAATATAACATACAAACAAGAATCTCCTCTTATATATTAAATTATTTAATAACATTGATTGACTAAATATTTAACTCTTTTGATTCTTTTGATTTTATTATATTCCAAATATTGAAATAAAACAAATGATTAAATTATTTGAATATTCTAATGCTCAAGATTTTAACAAATTTTCGATACAATTTGTTTCAATTTAAAATCAGATATTTTGTTAAAACCTATAGGTAAATGCATTTAAGATTTCTGAAATACATGCATTCTACAATATCTAGAATGTAACCTGAAAGTTTGTTTTACATAATACTTTACATTAAAAATTCTGTAGAAAAATTCATTATGAAGGTGTTTAGATGCCCTATAATGCAAATCAAAATTTCATATAAAATTCTAGGTATTTATGAGACCCATTTTTTATTTGTGTTTTTGAAATTTAAATTTCTTAAACCCTTCAAACCATTATAATCAATTATGGAAAAATCTGAAATAAAGATCAAAATTAAATGACTTAAACAAAAAATTTAGTTTTTTTTGTATTAATATCACTCTTTGAAGAAACATGACTCAACATTTCAAAACTTGATTAGCTTCATAAGCCGTCTTTTTTAAAAACTGAGTAAATGCATTCAGGTAATGTACTTTGTAATAACAACGCATATAGGAGAAATGTTGATGGGGAATGTTTTTTTTTTCAAGGCTTTTCCGTAAATTTATAGTAATGTCATATTATTATAGTATCATTTGTATTCCTGATAAATTTTGAAATTGGGGAGAACAATTATATTTACTATCCCTAAGCAAATAAGATATTTTAGCAAATTACCACTGAAGATAGTGATATCTTTATCTGTAACAGATTCGTCATGGGGCTCAGCCCCTAATTAAACGAGGCTTACCTATAACATTGAGCATCATGCTGTGCGTGAAGGTCCTGGCCCATCTGTAGTCAACTCTGCATCTATAAATACCAGCATCTTTCTCCTGAATGGGCTCAATCCGCAGGATCGTGGGTTTAGTGAAAGTCTCAAAGTATGCCCTGGAGCCTAATGAAGCTCCGGGAAAGTGCTTTGCCTTTTCCAGCGGGCTGTTCCTGGCATCAACGCTGTAAATGGGTGCTCTGGCGTCTTCTTTGTACCACAGTACTAAAGACACTTTATCCTCCGTTGAATGCTGGGTGATGTTACAGGGCAATTCAGCCCGGCCGCCTGTTACAGCATGATATTCAGGAAGCTCTGTAAGAAGGACATAAAAATAACTTAATGACATCTGAGACAATAATAACATTCGACAGTCAAATGCCAAAATTGCAATTCGATACATTATGACTATGATAAGGATTTTTAAAAAATAAATCATGGATAAGTAAATAAGTTTATTCTACAAAAAAATCCATTCCAGTGAATATGTTCGTAGATTCTACGCTATAAAAAGTGATTTCCACCTCTTAGCAGATTACATAACTTTAAAATCAAATCATGAAGTATATTTATAAACATTTCATAGCTATAAACCATTTTTTTTCATATTTTATAGTTTTCAATATTTCAATAATTTGCTTTTCTTTTAAAGATATATAAGTTAACTGAATGGTTTCTCTTCACTTGATTGATTATTGATTAATCTACAGTGCGTAAAAAACAGTTTATTAATAGAATTTTTAATGGAAGATATATTTCTACATATCTTTTAATACAATTCTAATAAAAGGGATTTTATTATGAATTTGTAGTTAAAGGTCTTGGAATATGCTGGATATGCATTTTATTTGCCCTTTTTAGTCATTGTTTTTATATGTATACTAGTTATAGCTGATTTCATACTCTACTGATCATTTTCATTTTTATTTTTAAAACAAATGTTAAAATAAAATATAATTACGTGATTTGTGATTTAATTTTTTATTATTTATTAAAAAGATATTATTGCATTGAAATAAAAATGGATTTCATATGAGTTTTACAAATTTAATTAAATATCACCCGAAAATAAATGATCAATTATAAAAAAAATTCAAGACAAATATTAGAATAATGTATGCACAATTTTTTAAATACAACTGTTTATTATATATACTATCATAATGAAAATAATTGCACCTGATAAACAAAATAGATTTTAAAAAGTGTTTAAGTGATCTTAAAAGTGTAGATAATTTTTTACAAATAAAATTTAACTATCGGTACTTATCTTACAATTAAACTCTGCAATTTTGATACCCAGCATTATTTACTAATTAAAAATTTTATAATAATAATTTTGAAAGTGGCCCTTACTAATTTTAACGGATTTTATTGCAATTTAAAATTTAACTTTAAGAAAAAATCTGATGAAACCAATTCATTCTACCCGAAGTCCTTAAGTATGACTTCTTGTAATTAATTTAATTCAGGTTCCAGACTATTGACTGAAGATTGGATCATGACGTCAATCCTGGAAACACAAAGCCAGCTCTCTTTTTGCGAAAAAATATTGTACCTCAAAACTCAATTTTAAGCCCGAAAAACAAAAATTACTTTCGTAGCGTATTTTTTCTATCGTCGTAAAGTGTCGTTTCTTTTCCGAAGGACAAAGGATAGTACGAGATTCCGCCCTAAAGAAGAGTCCTTCAACAACGGATTTCAGTTGACACTTTTTCAAGGAGCCACCATCTTGTGTGCCAACCAAGTACTTACGGCTCTTTGTCTGCGATAATTAGAGTAGATCGATTTTGTCACATTGTATTGAAGGGAGCAGCGTCCTTTGAAATTCGTTACTGCAGGCAGTATTTGTATCGGGCAATTTTTGCAAAAGCAATTATGAACTGCGAAGTTTTTATAAATTGACGTTATAGAGTTACTTCAATTTTTGCTACATCCCTAATTAGGAGCAACGCTCTCCGAAGTATATTCATCCAAATGAAATATTATGTAAAAATTTAATGTCCTAAAGGAAAAGATGAAACGGCTGATATGAATTAGAACAAAGTTGTTTGGGACTGCCTTTAAGGACGCAAAAATACATAAATTCGAAAAACTCCTTGCTACACATATACAACATAAACTGAATTTTTTCAAAACAAGCAAATGAAATATTTTTCAATTTTATTTGAATTTATAAATTGCATGAATAGATAAATATAAAAATTAAGCTTTATGAACAGCGATCAACATAAAAATTTTTTTTACAAGAAATGAGAGAGGGTAAAATAGAAATATAACAAATTTAATTAATTTTTCTTTCAAAGAAATATAAAAATAATGAACTGAAAGTTAATTTGTGAATTTTATTTCTTGAACATCTTTATACTTAAGATTGGTAATTATGCTAACATGGGCTTAATACCCCCCCCCCCTTCTACAAACACACTAAAATCAGGAAACAAATATATTACTTAATACTTGAAAATATATATTTTTTGAAATATTTAAAATATTTTTTTTTTAAGATTTCCACTTTTCTTCCTTGTTAAAGTGTTTGAAAAAGAGAAAGACGAGAATGAACTTCCCTATAGCTATCACGTTTTTAGAATATTTCATATAAAGTCTACCTTTAAATATTTTCATCCAATTTTGAAAATATAGAATGTTGCAGAAATATTATTTTAGGAATAAAAATATAACAAAACATAAGAATTTTGAATTTATACTGAATTCTCAGTTTAACACATGTTTATATTATATTATTGTGTTAAATATATAAACAAATTATTTTTGTAAGATAAAATAATATTGTTATCGCATTTTTGCTGATATTCCAGACATTGAAATTTCAAGAGGATATTCATCTTTATCGCAATCATCAAAATAATTCTGCTAGTTCATTAAATATTATATTTACCTGTAATTTAGGTTTAACATAAAAATTCATATATTCGCAAAATATTTCCTTTAAAAAATATTTTAATCTCGAAACTCATGTAAATGAGTAAATAAATATTGATTTAATTTAATAACAAATAATTTTTATGTGGTTTATATGTTTAATTTAGTAACATGTATATACCTTGAAAAAAATTATAAAAATACGAATTATATGACTAATGCCAGACAATTGCCATTTTAGGGGATACAGGTAAGGTTAAAAACATTTTTTATTGTAAAGCAAAGGCGTTAACTAATAATGAAGAAATTAACTAACGCATTCTAAGTAATAACTAAATATTTCGTTATTAGGACCATACTCAAAATTTAAATAAGATTCTAATGCAAATGGTACAAAAGATAAAAACTATCGACTGCTATATATAGTCATTACAAATATCAATAGAGAGAGCAACCTAGAATTCCTTTAATTCAGAAGGAAATCTTTATTTGTTCTGCATATTTGCTCCCGTTCGTAAGAATCATTGATCTCTTCATTGCAAAGTGCCACGTTTGCCTGACAGGTACATTTGCATTTCCGAAATATAGGCATTTGAACTCTAGTGGGTAAAAGGTAATTAAGACATCGTTAGGTGATGTTGTAATTTAGGGTTGCTGTGAACCTCATTAAGGAAGGGAGGGGGGAGCTTATTAGGCTCTGCACGTTATGCTAGATAAAATCCTGTAGATTATACGCAGCCTGGTGATTTTTATACAGGTGGATGTGAAAGGAATAATCAGATTTAAAGAAGAAAAAGAAGCATTTAAATTATTCTGTATATAAGACAATTTTTTTTCTGCCGAGGAGTGCCACATTTTCAGAAAATTTTCCTGTTTTGTAATTTAAGGAATTTTTAAAAGAAAAATAAAACAAGGCCAATAGTTAAATCCTCCCGGAAATAAAAAAATAAAATTTCATCTCTTTGTAATTAAAAATTATGTACAAGAGTTTTATTTATAATTTTGGATGAAATAGATTTCCTTTTTAAAAAAAATAGAAAGAAATAAGCCTCAAGGATTGGAGTTAACAGATAAATGAAATTACAAAGCTAATAGAAATTTAAATAAACGCACTCGCATTTAAAAAATAACACATGCAGAAATGGGATCGTTCCAGCTGAATCAACAGATATTTGCCACCGAGGGACAATTTTAGCTGATATTTTCTGTTATTAAGACAAACTCCATTTTTATTTTCTGAAATTTTACTGCATCCTGAAAAATCTCAGAAATTAATTAATAATTAAACAGGTTTGTTGTGAAATTAAACTGGAAAGTAATACAGCAAGCACAAAAAAAATTAATTAATATTTTGAATTTTGATGCATTTGAAAGAAACAAGAAACTGACTTTTAGAATCTATTGTTGCGTATTTTATTAAAATGTATTGCTCTTTGGGACGCAAGTTTTATTTATCCGCAAATGACTTAGAGTTAACTGTAATAACTTACTTTATTTCTATTTCGGACATTTTTGTTCTTATCACTGATGAGTATCAGTGATTAGTCTTTGCAAAAATTAATGTATTATATATATAAAAAGCTGATCAGAATTGTTTGGTTTAATTTTCATATTTTAAATAACTTTTGTTGTGGATAAAAATATTAAAACTAACATAAATATCCTTA